>MCFA01000240.1:0-61054 GCA_002105025.1 Clohesyomyces aquaticus
GCTCCTTGATAGCAAGGTCAAGGTTAATCACGAACGAGCCCTAGGATTAATTATTATCTTCTTTGTTTACTATAAGATTGTTTAGCGAGATATTATATTATAGCATACTAGCTCGTGTGTGCAACGACTTGTATCCTTTAATGTAGCCCTCTAACGTAGCAAGAAGACTAGTCTAGGAGCTTGCTTTATAGATAGCCTTCCTATAGTCATGGACGATAACGCGACGATGCACCCGATTTGCTGTCGCCCTTCCGCCCTTTGTTAGAGAGCTCAAACAGGTTCGCTTAGTAGGCGGCAACGGCGCGCTGGTGCAGCTAGAGGACCGCTTGCGCCTAGCGACGCTACTGCTCCAGCCTATCCTCGAGACGCGACGCCCAGCCACGCTTAGAGGTAGCATTAAGCTTTCTAGCCTGTAGTTTTTCGCTTTTGTTATGTCTAGGCCACGCCGTGCGTTTCTGCGGATATTGTTGTCCTAGCTGCCTACATAGACCGTTTTATAGTGATAGTATCTTATAACGTTAACCACGTCTTTCTTAGTCGCCTCGCGCAGCAATTCGCCCTCCTCCTCGCGTTCTAGGAACTGCCATGAGTCTTTAATCATAAGAGATGTTCGCAAATCGTCTCCCTCGCGATGTGCTCTCTAGCAGGTTGTTGCTTAACTAGCAACATAGGGTACCCGTTTTATAACGTTGTTAATGACGAGTTGCTTAGTATAGTTGTCTTGTTTAATCTTAATATACTGCTTGTCCCTAGTTATGATGATCATGGGGTCAAATCTAAGCTGCTCCTTGTTTAGCCATAAGAATCTAAGCATAGCGGACATGAACTGTAGTCTATCTTCGTTAATGTTGAATTGTTTAGACGCGATGCCGCCTAGTTAGTTGAATTCCTACAGCCGCATAAGCGGCCCGCACAGGGTAAAGCTGAGGACGAAGCGGCGGCTGTCCTGGGCCACGAACACCTCCCTCGCATATTGCCCCAGGTCAAGCCATGCTTTAGACGCTTTGTCTGCTGATAGATTGCTCTTAAGTTCTCCTGGTATAAGGATCTGCGACTAGTGGCACTTGGAATCAACGCTGGCGCTCGGGTCGTCTACGAAGCCAACATCCAACTTGCGGTCGGCGGTGGAGCCTTGCACGGGTTGGTGAGGCTGTGCCAGCGGTCGCCGTCGAGGCCTGGAGGCGGGCTGATTCTCTGCGAAGTCAAGAAGCTGGCCAGTAAGTGGTGCAAACCAGCTTAAGACGTCGCGTTCCCTCGCGCCTTCAGGCCAGCCCTGCTAGCTGCTCTCCTCTTAGTAGAGCGGATTATCCCCTTCTTTGCACTTGTCGAACATGGCCTGCGCTACCAACTTTAGACTGGCGACGCTTCCAAAGTAGGCATTAAAGAAGCCAGGGACTCCAACGTATAGCTGTCCTAGTTCCTCCTTTAGCACGCTATCTATATATTTATAGTGTTTAGTAGAGTTCGCGAAGCTGCCCGTGTTGTGCAGCCATGGCGTCTGCTAGAAGGAGGCAGTGAGAGACAGGGCGGACAGCAGAGGAGTTGTGGGGCTGGCGACTTTAAAAGCTATAGACGTGGCGATGGCGGCGTAAACATTGTTCTATATAACTTTATTAGATTTGCTGTTAAGGACTGCTCTAAGGAGCAGTAGGATATGCTTAATGTTAAAGTTGCTAGAGTTAACTGCTAAACTTAGCTCTAGTAGATTGCTAAAGAGGTTTACGCTGTTATTTTTAGAGGGAAGTAAGCGTGTAGCAGGGAGACCCTATAAAGCGTATATTAGGTTAAGGAGGGAGTTTTTTGGTCCTACTAATGTTAGGGAATGTCACGAGTCTGGTGTTAAGCTGTACCTTCTCTACTAATATAGTGCAGGGCATTAGCGCCTATGATACCTAGGCCTCTATATTTAATTTTAAAAGAGTTGCGAAAGGCATTGAGTCCTTTGCGAATAGGGTTTGCCTAGATTATCTTGGATCGTGACTTATTAGCTATAGCGCGAGAGCGCAGCGAAAACCTTAGGTAGCTAAAGATATAGCAATGTAAACCGTAGTAAAATGAAGAACGAGAACGCAGGTGGTAGTAGAGATCTCTAGAGTTAAGGATGATGCGAAGGTTGGTGGGGAGGAGGCGCGACAACGCGCTCACGGCGCTGCGTAGGAGGTTGGCCCGGAAGAACGTCGGCGCTACTGACCTGCCAAGAAACGATCTGCGTTTATCATTGGCTAGAGCATTTGATTCGCCCCGCTGTGACTCTCCGAGTTTGGTAACGCACCAGGCTGCATGTCACCTTACTATGGGAAGTGCCAAGCCTTACTATGACCTAACTAAAAGTCGCTAGCGCGGAAAATTTTGCTAGCGTCCTATGTTAAATCTTAATCTCCTATAGTAGAGTAACAATTAACCTAACACTTTACTGTTCTAAACGTGTTTGTTACATAATATAGCCTTATATATACTTTAACATAACCTTATTAACCTAGTAGACGTTATGCTAAGTAAGGATAAGGTGCTATAACTTAGTAACGAGCACCCTAATCATAGACAAGAGGAAGTTATAGACATAGAGGTAATTACGTTTATAACTTATATAGAACATGTTTATCTGCTAACAATAACAGGCTCCCCTAGTGCTATTTACCTTAGGGAACAACAATGTCTTGCCTATCTCTGTACCTGCTATAAATATTAAGTACGTTATAGACGTGCTAGACTACCCATAAACATCTAAGGAGGGTGTTGCCTTTATAATTTCTATTAACAGTAGCATTATAAAGAAAGATGCCCTATAGCAGGCAACATAGGTAGAACATAGCCTAAACATGTTTATAACAATATTAACCCTTATAGTTCTAGTATTTAAAGGCTGTAAAGTAGTTAAACTGCCCTTCTGTCTTGCTGTTTCTTAACTGTGCTGTTATACGCTATAAGTATAACTATACAGGCGTTAAACATTACGAATATCTTTATGCTACATTATAGAACCTTAGGCATATAGTTATAGACAAAAGGATGTATAATGTACTCCGCGGGCTACAGTCCTCTATAACTAGTAGTCAAGACTATAGAAGAAGGTTAGCAACAAGGTAAGCTAGAACATGTTCTATAGCAGTTTAGAACTTATAACACTAGCAAATATATTATAGTAAAGCAACAATAGGAACTTAGTGCATGTAATCTATAAAATGCAAGCTATAAGCTAATTCTATAGCAACAGGCTTAAATAGTAAGTAAAGACTATTAGAACACTATCTAAACATGTTCTTACTCTTATTAAAGGGAATTATAGGCAACAAGCCTTAGTTTATTAGCTATAAGGGCTAGCACTATAGTTAACGCGATATAGAAAAACACGCTTCTGCCCCTTTAGCAGAGGGAACAGATATAGATTACCTTAGAAGGTTGTTTATAGAAGGGCTTCCTTTAGATAATGTAAAACAAGACTAGTGCTCTATTGTTTGTTATAATAGGGTTTAACATACTTAGTGTAGTACATAATTATAATCTAAACATGTTTACATAATGTCCTAACCTATATTATAGGTGTAGACTATCTATAGGGCAAGGGGAGCTTATAAAAACTAACTATAATGCTGTTTACTATGTCCTAATCCTAAAGGACACTAAAACAAATCTAGAACATGTTCTATACTTAGTTCTTATTATAGTTAGGACATATTTACACGTTCTGCTACCTTCTTTAGTTATTATAACTTAGCAGAGGGATAGAATTATAAGCATGTTATAACTAATGCTTACACCTAGGCTAACACTAAGTATGTAACCTAAACATTATTAGAACACGTTACTAACCTATATAAGTGACTTCTTAAAATTACCCTAGTTAGCTGCCTACCTTCGCATGAAAGGATATTAATTAGTTAAGGACCTTAACGTTGCCTTTATAAACAAGGATAAAATTAGTTAGATTATTATAAAGGAAAAGGTGCAGCAATTCTTATACGTAAATACCTTAGAGGGAGTATAGTGTAAGATAAGAACTCGCTACTAGGAGCTAAACATAGTATAAATATGTTATAAACACGTTTTCTCCTCTTATAATTATTAGGCATATATACGCGACGTGATTGTTGGAGCAAATAGGAGCATAATAATCTGCTTTTATAACGAGCAGGCTAGTATATTGATAGAACAAGAGACCTTCTAGCTAGATATGTCTTTTAAGAGATTATAAACAGGGTAGTTAGAGATCTTAGTTGCCCTTTTCTATACAGGACACTTAAAGCGTAGGCTATTATAATCTAAACATGTTACAAACAGTTCACTAATGTGCTAAGTTAGTTATAACCCTTAGTTAAATAATCATAAATATAGATAGAAATGTAATATATAAGCTTGCCTTTAAAAGGTTCTTCTAATTATGTTCTAAACGCGTTAGTAAGCTAGTTTAATAGCGACATCTCTATAGAACTAGATTTATAGGCATAACAGTTAACATAGACAGCAAACAATACAAAGGCACGTATATAAACAGTAATTATTAAACATGTTCCTAACAGAATAGGATTTAGTTTATACCTATAACATATTAACCTAGAGCGGCGAGAGTGGCAGTGGCAGCTTGCAAATTGCATGCGCTTCTGCTAGGTGCACTTCATGCGTAGTGTTCATACTACAGTGCTAAGTAGACCTGTATAGCTAATTCCTAGTGGGCCGCCTAAAGGGTCTACTTAAATATACCTCGCGTGAACAGTATTACACATATGTGAACCTAATAAAAGGTATAAACTATGTTTTAAGCATGTTACGCTATCTGCTTACCTATATAGAGAAAGAGGATTTAACAAAGATTTAGGATTAGGCAATCTATAAGAAGGCGCTATTAGTTGCGGCAGGTCTAGTACAGGCCTGTAGCAATATGCCTTAAGAGGTTTAGAACAAGTTAGAGTTATATTCTAACGTAGCAGAACAAGCTAGCTAGAAGGGCTATTATATAGGAAAGGGAGTTCTATTACTATAGGCTATTTTAAAGTATATACCTAAACGTGTTTAGTTCGTGTTACTAACATTAAACAGTGTAATTTAGATAGACCTATAAGATATAAAAGAATTTATTATAAACAATATCTATAGTATAAACTATAGATTAAGGTCTACAGCATTACTAAGCTTCTAATATTTATAAACATGTAGAGAGACAGGAGTAAGTATTTCCTTAGAAGTAATATTAGTTACTAACGTGTTTAGAACGTTATAGAGACGTAATTAACGTAGCAAATAAAGACCTAGAAAATAAGGAAATACTCTATATTACAAACTTATCTAGAGGTATACTAGAACGACCTGCACGGAGTCAAAGTCGTGGGAGGGGAAGCTCGTCTCGCTCTCTATCTGTCTAGCCAAGTCAGGGCGTCTCTCTATTATAAGCAGAAGGGCCTAGAACGTGTTCAAAACATAGCACTAACCTGTTTAAAGTCTATCTGCTTAATTACTATAAAGGAAGGCAACGTAGAATTTAACAAGGGCTTTATAAAGCTTATAGAAAGCAATTTAGAGTTTATAGGCTCTTTAAACTAAACACTAGACACTTAATTTAAAAAGACAGGAATTAGAGATAGAGAGGAAAAGTAAACCTTATAAAGGAGCAACTCTAAATTAAACAGAGATAATTACGTTAGAGAGGGAGAGGCAAACACTCTCTTAATAACATTAGAACATGTTCTAACTCTTAGCATGCTAGTATAGAAAATTTTTACACTAGCGTGTAGGGTAAATAGCTAGTGCCTTCTTACTTAACTTTAGACTTATAACAGTTTAAACCTCTTCTTAACTACATCTAAACGTGTTATAAACATTAATCCTCCTATAATAGGCAACAAAACTCTCCTCTAGCTAATATATTACTATCGTTATATTAGCCTCAAGGCCCTACCTTCTAATAGCCCTAAATTTAGTAGCAATAGTTAGGATAACGCTATTCTTATATACCTAGAGAAATTGTTCTGTTAAGGTTAAATTCTTCTAGATATGCCTAATCTCTATAGGGTAAGTTCTTTTTAAACATGTTTAGAACAGCCTTTTCTTATTTTAATAGCGTTAATTCTTAGACTATAGGGCACTTATAACACACGTTAAGAGATATTACCTAGAATATACTCTAGCGTTAATTAAACAGGGTTAATTTAGTGTTAATTAATACTAGCACACTGCTGCTTTCTACTAAGACTTTATAGCAGTCATAGAACGTGATTAGAACACGTTAGGAACAACGTGGCACCTTCCTATTTACATATTAGATAAAAACTAACTAGAGCCCTTACTATCTCAGGCACCTACTTACCCTGTAGGGGAAGGGAATACGTTTAGAACTAGAACAGAAGCTATGTCTGCTACATAGGATACTATATAGAGTAAAGAGACTGCTAAACTATTGCCTGCTATTAATAATAAGACAGTTATAGATAGAGATGCTAGGGCTGCTGTTAAGACGGGAGACGTAGTATAAGAAGGGACGCTAGAACATGTTCACGACGGGTTGTAAACAGTTCTACTTGCACTAACAAATATAGCTTAGAAGAAACAGAAGTAGAGTAAAAATTCCCTATAAAAGAGCAAGCGTAGGAGCAACAAAAAAAGAAAAGGACAAGTAGATCTTATAGAGGTTCCGTTATATTAGGCAAACAACATAAGTAGGGGCTAGGTAAAGAGTTAGGTATATATAAGGTTTATATTTAGAAGAGCATAAACATGTTACTAACATAATATAGCTAAATTATAACTAATGTTAACAGAAATTAGAGGAGATTAGACATCTAGTAACATGTAAAGCTTGTTAAAATATTTGTTTACTATAGAATAATTATATGTCTAAGAAATTCTTTTAATTTAAAGAATTATAAAACAGATTTATAATCTATTTTAAAAATGTTTACCCACACATATTTATCATAATTAATCCTCCTCCTTCTCTTTCTTCTCCTCCTCTTCCTCCTCGTCCTCCTCCTCCTCCTCCTCCTCCTCCTCCTCGTCCTCCTCCTTCTCCTCCTCCTCCTCCTTATTCTTATTCTCTACCTTACCTGCTAGAGCATAATAGTTAGCCCTAGAACATGTTTAGAACATAATATGAACAGCATCTAGCCTACCTAGAGGATCCTAATAAACTAATTCATTATCTAAACCTAAATCCTAATTAAAACGACTATAGTTAAGGCAGACAGAGCTAAAGGTGTAGACTAAATAAACAGGATTAGAACACGTTGCAAACATAGTGTAGCCTACTTACCCCTAGTACTAGGCTTGCAGTTCTTATAGTTTATGCATGGCGCCTTATATCCCCTCTCTTAAACTACGCGAGTGCAACGAGCCTTAATTAGCTATAATAACTTATAAGCTAAGAACATGTTTAGAACATAATGTAAACGTACTCTGCCCTGCTTAGCCCTGGCCTTCTATAGAGCAGGAATGAGCTTTAGACCCTGCTATAAATATTGCTTCTCTTTCTCTTCTAAATCTTTCTTCTTAGCCTTTTTAGACTATGCTAGAAGCTTATTATAGCAAACTATAACGCTATAATACTAGCCTAAGAACATAATTAGAACATGTTATGAACATGATCTAGCCTTGTCTTACGTTTTAGAAACCTAAGCATCTCTTTTAAGATCTTGCCTGTCCACTTACTCTTCGTAATATCCTCTATGTGGTTCTTATAGATGTAGGTCACGAGGGCTCCGCGTGTCATGAATACAGACTGCTATAGTTAGAACACGTTCAGAACAGATTTTAATAGTGTTACCTCGCAAAGAACCCTAGAGGAGATCTCCTAGCAACAGCGCCTCTTAGCATATTCTACTATAACGTTTATATTATTGTTAACTTAGAATTTACCTATTCTTAGTAGAATATAGTAGAGTTAGAGGTATTGTTAATATAGAGGCTAAACATGTTAGCAACACGTTCTAAATATGTTCCTAGATCCTTATAAATAATTTAATAGATTAAGAGGTAGAGCTTATAATAGCAAGTGTTAAAAAGCTAATAGTTCGCTCTTTCAGACACTAGGTTTGCGAAGTGGGGTGGGGGAGGAAGGAGCGAAACTTAGTTCAAACGTGTTGTGAACGTGTTCTATAACTAAGCGTTCTTGGCAGATAAGCGACACAATCTGGCCATGGTAGCGTGACCTGTTCCAAGTTAGCCGAGTTACGCCGAGTTAGCCGAGGCCCACCCATGGTAAGGTGACATGCCAACACGTAACGCACTAACAATAAGTTAAATCACGGCCTATTAACTTAACTTAGTTGATCCATTCCGGATCTTCATCACGTGACTAACGCCGCTTGGTCCCGTGAGACAGGTACATGAGCGTCTCCGGCACAGTCTCCCGGCACAGTCTCCTAGGCACACGAGCGTCCCCGGCACAGTCTTCCAGGCACGTGAGCGCCCCCCGGAACAGTCTCCTCGGCACATGAGCGTCCTTGGCACATGAGTGTCCCCGAAACAGTCTCCCAGGCACACGAGCGTCCCCGGCACAGTCTTCCAGGCACGTGAGCGTCCCCGGAACAGTCTCCCAGGCACACTCTCCCCGGCACGGTCTCCCCGGCACGGTCTCCCCGGCACGGTCTCCCCGGCACGGTCTCCCCGGTACGGTCTCCCCGGCACAGTCTCCCCGGCACATGAGGATCCCCTATCACAGAGACCCACGCAAGAATATAGTTCCAGAAAGGATTTACTAGTAGTCGGCCACCCCGTAACGGTCACGGACGCGAAACCTCTTTTTCTCTCCTTGTGCTACTTCCTGTATCCAGTCTCGACCTCAGCTAGGCTAATACTATTGTCATTCCTTGCTCTAGTATCGCTGCAGAATCGGATCGCAGCTGAACCGTAACACCACATACCAGCGGTGGATCCAGGCTTGAGTTTTGGTCAGTAGCTTCATTGGCTGCATCGTCGGCAGAGGTCCAAAGTAACCTCGGGGTGTCGTTTTCAACCACTGGGAACCGTTTTACTTCACGGTAAGGACGTAAATTAGAGGGCAAGAAGCAGGGAGGCCAAGCCCCAGTCGGGTGCACCGCCCAAAGATCTCAGGACTCTTATCACGGATATAGCAGACTAATATATGCGGTTCTAATTCACCTTATGGCAAGTCTTAGTAAACATGTAGTCATTGCATATGACAACGACTAAAGCAACAATAAGCCTATAATAATATCCGCTCGAACGTTCTAATTCTTACGTGGACACATAACTGTCTTACTAACGCTAACAAGTGACAATGTAAGTGCGCTAAGAGGATAGAAACCGCGCTATTACGTTAGTAAGTGCAGGTTTCCTAGAGGTGATTCTAAGAAATCTGCTTAGTAACTTAGCCACACTTGCAGGTCCCTCTCTATTAGTAACTTAGATTAGCAGGTTTCCTAGAGGTGATTCTAGGAAACCTGCAGCAAACGTACCCTAAAAATAAAGGCCCTATTGTTCTAGGGTTAATAACAGCTATTAGGTAGATAGTAGTGACCCCTGGTTCCTTAGGGCGTCGCCTTCTTATAAGTTAGTAATTAACTTAACTCTATTTACTATTAATGAATCTAGTAAAGTAGCAAGTTTCCTAGATGTTATTCTAAGAAACCCGTAGCAAACGTACCCTAAAAATAAAGACCCTATCATTCTAGGCTCAAGAGCAGCCACTAGGTGGATAGTAGCGACCCCTAGTCCTCTAGGGCGTCGCCTTTTATTAGTAATTAATTTAGTTAACTCCCTACACTTAAGCTTTTACTAGTCCTTCTTAAATAATACTAACGTTAGTGCATTTAAATAAGAAGCATGTTTTACGCTAGTAGTAGCAAGGTTCTAACACGTGCTAGAGAGCCACACGACATTTAGTGCAGGGTTTTTAACAGTTTCTTCCCTAAAATCTGCTTAGTAACAAGCACAGCCATAGAGGGCTAAAAGCAACCTTAGTTCCTGTTTTCAACCTTAGGGACACTTTTAGACCTAGCTTAGCATCTTATAGGTGCTAAAAATAGCAGTAGCTATGATATAGTAGCAGCCTGTGCATTTTAGATCTCCTTTCTAGGGTTTTGGATCATGTTAGTGCTAGACAGAGACCTAATTCAGAACATGCGCTCTTAGTAGAACTTTTTAACCCTAGACTAGCAAAAGTATCCCCTAGGGGCCTTATTACTGTTTAACATAACTAATACATGTAAGTATAAAACATTACAGTAGCTAAAACAGCAAAGTTAGGAACATATATATATAAAGTGCCCTAACCCTCTAAGTTACATAGAAGAATAATAGAATTACTTACTTTAAGTACCTAGAAACTATAAATGTTCATAGCTAAGCTTCCGCAAACGTCTAAAGTTTAAGTAAGATGTCCCTAAGCTACATAAAACTAGCGGCGCCTACATAATTAGCTAAGTAAAACTGCATTAAGACAGATATAATTAAATCTAGCCATAAAATATCCAGTTAATCGTATTAAAGCAACGTAAAGGACGATAACAGGGGTAGAAAATAGCAATTCTAGAGACTAGGCTACGAGTTGACCTGTCAGCCTTGCCTCCAAAGGAATTGCTACGACCATGACAGAGACTGCAACAAGACTACTATTGCTAGACAAAAGAGGAAGTAAACCTTGTTCTATATCTTTAGATGCACTGTGACTAGACTTAGAACTAAATCTATTAGACATACTTCTTGTTAACATCACTTAGTGCAGTTAAAGCTGCGTACTAGCGGACACCTGCAAAAGACCGCTCATGTCACGCGTCAACTATAGCTCGCCAAGTTCCTAATTATACCACTCTTAAGTCTCCTCGTTAGCCCAGGGACAACCCCTAGGGCAGACTTAGGACTAGTAAAGATTCTAGGGAAAGTAATCCGCAATTCTTAATTAACTGCCTATAATCCTGTTACTTCTTTAGGGCGTGCAAATATTACTCTAAACAGCGCACAATACCAAATTAAGACTACATTCCTCCGTCTTATTCGCCAAGTCTAAACCCCTCTAATCTCAGCCCTTCTGTTGTCTCAACTTAACTCAGTAACGGATCAAGCCTACAGCTCTTCAGTCTAGAGGCACGTCCCGTTAGCTCGTCAAACTATGACATTGTTATCCCAATTATACCTACTAACGACTTAAGCTCTAAGTTCTTTAGTGCAGAGGAGCGTCTAACCCTACTATAGCTAACGTAGCAAAACTTAAACAATTTAGGCTAAACTTATTTTACAATGCTATCCTAACACTAGACAATGCAAATAACTAGCTCAAATGGAACCGTAAGTTCAACAAATTTATTTAAACATCTGCTCTCGCTAAGGATGGAACAACAGGTACGGAATCGCCAACTATTTCACCAAGGCTCTCCCATAGGACAGATTGGGCTAGGCATTAAGTAACGTCGCATAACTTATTAGCGCAAGGTAGATAGATAACACAGAGGCACCATTTCCTTCGAAGGTTTTAACAGGGCCTGTTAGAAGCCTGATGAATTTATAAGTCATTGTCTTGTATTTTCATATGAAGTAGTTTGACTTGGACTATTTTAGCCTAGAGTACTTTAACGAATGTAGGGTACTCTTGGCTAACTTCGAGTAAGTTACTCTTCTTCTAGTACTCGTCCTTCGAGTACTCTTCCTTCGAGTACTCGTTTTTCTAGTACTCGTTTTTGGAGTACTCGTTTTTGGAGTACTCGTTTTATAGTACTCGTTTTTCTAGTACTCGTTTTTGTAGTACTTGTTTTTCTAGTACTCGTTTTTGTAGTACTCGTTTTTGTAGTACTCGTTTTTGTAGTACTCGTTTTTGTAGTACTCGTTTTTAGAGTACTTGTTTTTGGAGTACTTGTTTTTCTAGTACTTGTTTTTGTAGTACTCGTTTTTGTAGTACTCGTTTTTGGAGTACTTGTTTTTATAGTACTTGTTTTTCTAGTACGTTTTTCTAGTACTTGTTTTTCTAGTACTTGTTTTTCTAGTACTTGTTTTTCTAGTACTTGTTTTTCTAGTACTTGTTTTTCTAGTACTTGTTTTTCTAGTACTTGTTTTTCTAGTACTCGTTATTTGAGTACTCTTCCTTTGAGTAACACATTATTGTAAGTATGAATAGATCATATGTATAATTACATTACGAAGATGCTTCTCTAAGGAATAAGTTCAAGGTGTGCTTACTGTAACGATTCGCGCGAATCGTTCCATCCAAAGGGGCGAATCAGATCCTTTCCGAAACTCGACAACCTCCGGATCGGCCCCGCAACGAATCATATCCTCCCCGAAACTCGACGACTGACAAATCGCCTCTGTGGGCGGACCCCCGCATACCCGTATTCTTAGGTATATAGTTGCACCGTTCCCCCTAGCTAGCTGAGGTAGTTTTCCGATATCCTTTCGTACAAGGCCTATAGGTGTCAATGGAATTCCCAGGTTCTGAGTCCACACGCACTCCCATATGCCTCTGAGGTGATTCCAACCGTATTCGGACCCATTGTCTTGCTTGCGCCGTTACACTTACGATACTAAGCTCACTAACAGAAGTAGGAGGAGCGGAATGAACGAGCTGTTAAACTGTTCACTTAACACGTTATGTAATTCCGCGGTCGCGAATTTCCATGTAGTTAGCATAACTACTTCTCCTGTATCCAAAAACTATTAGAATTATACCTGCAAGGGCAATAAACAGATAATTCTTATCTGCTTATGACTGCTTAGGAATAGTGATAGCCGCTAAGCTGCTAACTAGGCTGCTTATGATGTTAGATCATAAAGGTATAGAGATAACACTAAATAATAATTGCTCTTATAAGTTAGATAAAGTAATTAGTAGTGCCTGCCTCAAGTTAATAGTTTTAAACGTAAGCGTGTAATTAATTATAGTTAGTTTCCTACGCAAGAATCTCATTCTGCTTATGCTTACATAATAACATGACTAAAATGTGTTTTGTGGGCTAGGAGTCTACGAAATGCAGCGGGTCCATAACAGGCCTCTTAGATTTAGTATATGCCAAAACGAGACCCCATGTTCTTAATTAGGCTGTACTAAATTTAGCATAAGCTAGTCCCTGTTGTGCATGGAACGTGCGCGGCAAGGGGGTCCGAAAACAGGAACCAGAAAGGCAGGCGGGCAGGGGGTTGAAAACGGGAATCTAGACTCAGTCTTTGAAATTCTGACAGCAAAATTGCGACATCTGCGCTCTGCGTAACCATGCATTCCCTTTATGCTCTTCTTGTAGGTACAAGGGGGTAACATGAACGGGCTGCCCCCCCTCCCTGTCACTTTCTCATAGAATTCGCTAAAGTTCTTTGGAAATGACAGGGAGGGGGGGCAGCCCGTACATGTTACCCCCTTGTAGCAGCTCCTAGATTCTACGGACTCCCAGCGCGAACGCCGCTCTTCGGCAGGCCCTTCTGAAGAATCACGACCTTGGAACGCGTCTGCTAATGATAGTTGAGCGTATGGAATGCCACGTCCGCGGATTTCCACAGCGATTCTGTAGTCAGCATAACCGCAGCTTCTGCATCTAATTAGCTACAAGCATCATGCCTAAGTTACAAGGGCGATAATTAGGTTATGCTTATCCGCTTATAGCTTAACATCAGTGTTATGCGCGAAAAGCTAATAAGTTCGCGTATTAGCTCGTAGAATATAGAGGCTAGATTCGTGCGTGAGTCTCGCGTGGTCCCGTGACAGTGAAAGAAACCTAATTAGGACGTCACTCTAGAAGAGAAATCTGACTGTAAGTTAACTTAAGTTATAACAATAACAGCCTATTAGAAGCGTACACAGCAAATAATCGCAGCAAAGATAACGCACTATACTATATTAGAGGTTAATAGGCTCAGCAATGCGACTTGAATCTAAGAGGCCTGTTTTGTATTTCATAGACTCCTAGCCTATAAAATACTTTTTAGTAATAATTATCTAAGCAAAAGGGGAGTAAAAGTATTTTAACCTAGGTACTAAATGCAACTACGTAAGCGCCCTAAGGTGGAACTTCTGCTAGTTTTCTAGAAATATATAGCTTACTTAGGAATAGCAGTTAAAACTACGTAATTAATAATTTGTTAGTTACTTATTAGCAGATAACGCTAGCTTCTAAGCAGCCAAGGTTCAGGAGGATTAGATAACGACACGGAGTGGACCTTGTGGAGCAGGTCCTAGCCATGACGTTGCTAACGCTGCGGCTTACATATTACAGATTAGGATGTCCGTGGGTAGCCGCTGACCAGCGGTAGAAGGCTAGTAACTATGTGCTTTAAGTCTGCGTAGTGCAGGTCTTTAACTTCTGCAACAGCAGGCAAGGAAGGCAGGCATTAGCCATAACGTGATGCCTATCGCACCCTTTGCTATTTAAGGGTAGAAGCAATTAGGATGTAAAATTCCTAGTCCTGTTATTAGACCTAATTTTTTTTAACAATCTGCTAACTAGAGCACTAAGAATTTCTTTGCGGGAATGGTTTTAGGGGGTCGAAACAGGTCACTAAACGTCTAGTTTTGCTTACTATAATTAAGGGACTAAAACTAGAACCTAAAAACTCTTATAAGATTCTACTCTACCCCTAGTTCACAGATCCTAAGCTTAATTATGTCTTCCTATTAGAAATCTTAGGCCCTTGCATGCTTGAAGGCGAGACGAGCTGCTAACAATAACTTTTATAAGCAAATGAAAACCCTTAATAAGAAGCTCGCTAAGTTACAGCATGACTACGATATAGATATTTATTTTTTAGCATATCGCAATGGACAATTCCACATCTTTACATCTGTAGACCAGCCTTCGTGGCCTCCAGGTCTAGACACTCTGGTGAGTCTTCCCTTAATAAGCTACCAAGATGTAACTCGGATTAGGAAAAAGTGTACCCTCCACCAATAAAAAGGTCCGCAGCCTGCGCTAGCCAAAAAGCAGAAAGTGAGAGGTGAACAAGCAGGAAGGAAGAGAAAGACATTTGCTGATTGGCTACGGGAGATTTTCCGACACGTGCTGTGTAAGATTACAGTCTAACCAACTCTAGACAAGCGCACGGCACTAACTTGCAAGGGGAAGAGAGAAATTTGACTTCACGTTACCTTCTCCTGACCATGACTTGTCTTCTGTCTTTTGGGTTTCTCTCCAGTCCAGTCGTCATTTGCCCACCTCACCCTCTTTTTCGCGCTAAATCCCCGAGACTCTCTCCGTATCTGATCCCACGTCTCTACATCCTTTTCCCAACCATCAAGCTGATCCTCTAGTCCTCGCAGATGTTTCATAGTGCTGCTAATGTGGGTTTTAAGGCTGCTTATGCTTTTCATCTGTTGGCAGAGCATTTGATGGATGAAGGCACATGTTGCAGCATTCGTCGCTTGGCACTGGACGTAAGTGAGCCCTCCTGGACTCACTGTCGGCAAGATCTCTACATCTAGCAAAGTTAGCTACGTCGCGTTTTGAGTGGATGGAAGACTTACTTATTCCTGTTTCCTCTGTCCATATTTCCTTTATTCCTCCCACATCCTCTTGCATGTAGCCGTACTTTTCCTCGCCGCTACATCTCCCCGTGTCAGGGTCAATATACTCCATCCAAGGAAAAGCACGTATGTCCACCACAGCACCTTGTTCCTCAGACAGAACGCTACCAAGCCCCTCAGGACTCACAACCAGCAACGTGTCCGCATCTAACAGCATTATTAAAGTCATTTTTTAGAAGTTTTAGAAGACTTACTAAGAGTGGATTGCTTTATCTTACTAGGTGCCTCCTTTCTAAGCACTTTATCCTCATTATTCTCCGTATCGCTTCCCTGTCCATCTCGTAAATGGACCATCAAAAGTAGCAGCTGATAGTGGTTACATACTTCGGGGGGAGCAATGAGTGACCCATCCTAGCACGGTTAACATTTCATCAGAACGCATGCCGGTTATACGTACCATGTCTTGATACAGAGTAAGGTCCTCAACAGTACTTTGCGAGTGGCTCATTGCTAAAGATTTCAAAGGCAGATGGAGGACAGTGGTGAAGGGTTTAGGGTTCACTCAGAGGGTTTTTATACCCTCCCACACCCTACGGACAAGAGCCCAAGGCAGATTCATGCATTTTCCCTAGTTTCGATGGTGCATCGTTCTTTCATGCTAGCCGATATGAACGGGGTCAATGTCGGTTCGAACGACAGCGGTTGTCCACATCCACCACCGCACATGTCTCACTTCAGCGGCATACATGAGCAAAGCCACCTCCCCGGCACCAAGCGCCAGGAGACATTTTGGGGAAACTGGTTCGGGATCAACGCCTTGTCTCACTCCCTGCCCATGCCGGCGGAGATGCTAGCACCACTGATTCGTCCTGCTCTTGAACTCAGAGCGAATCGCATGTCATTAGCAGGGTATATCCCCCGGGGAATACACCATGTGGCTGCCGGTTTTCACTGCCCTGCTCCACCCTATACATAGCCACCAGTCAACATTGCCCTTCCGGCACCGCAGGCCAAACTGCCCAGCAAGGACGGCGTCCTTCCTCGGGCGTCACCGAGGCCTCCGCATGAATCCCTCCTGATGTTGAGGGCTGCTCCTTGGATATAACACGCTCATGAATAAGTAAACGACTAAGGAGGCAGTAGCTCCATGCCACCGTCCGGAGCAGCCGTGATCTGGTCGTGACAACCTGGTGGCAACCGCTCCCCGCTCAGATGGGCCATGGAATGTGCAGACCAACCTCTGACCGGCTTCATGCACAGCTCATGATTCCAGGGAGTCTCCAAGCAGCCTTGCCTCCTCGTCCTGCAGACATCACGGAATCTCCGCCAATCGATTACATCCACGCATAAAGAATGCAGCGTGATCCACTTTCAACAGCGCCCCACTCATGCTCGAGGATATAGTTTCGGCGACATTCTGTATATCTACCAGGTTTCAGGGCGTTTCCATCAGCCCGCGGGCTAGGAAAAGACTAAAGCAGTGTAGTATGAGGCTGAGGGTGAAAGCCACCAACATACCCGTTTCAAGAACAGCAATAGAGATAGATAAGTAGATAGACTTAAGCAGTGTTGTGTCATTTTGGCACCCATGCAAACCCATATCAGCCTGCCTCCTTCGCTTAGCTAGAGGCACTCTAAGATATAAGGAGGCTCTGTGTCAGATAGTTATACAACTCATTAGCTCCATCATAGTTAATATTATAGCGCTACTCCATGGTTACCTCTTCTGCCTCACTTTTAGATTAACCTTAAGTATTTGTCTTTTATATCTAGATAGTGTCCGCATTTTCTCCAAGAACACCAGGAGATCATTTCACCAAATTTCTAGATCGCCTTAGGTAACATCCTGTGCCATTCTATATAGTATTTCTCAAATTAGTGTTCTCGTAGCTAATATAGCAATTATCGCTATCTCCCTTAAGAAAAAGGAGCCAATAGAGGTGACTAAAGTCATGATATTTTGCACGATCCAGCTTATCTGCAGCATAAACGTAGGGACGCTATTACCATCTCCACCCTAGCTAATTATATCTAGCTATCTTCCTTGCTTCAGGGTTTAGCCTTTAACCCTTAGAAAATTATAGTACCATACGTCCTTGTTATCTTGTCTATTTTATGTAGTGTTACCATCTACAAGACCAGGTACGTACAAGTTAGCAATAGCAAATTTTCTCTAACAGATCATAGGGCTCACAACAGGCTTGTTAACGCAACGCATATATACAAAGTTTCTATCCTGTTTATGCTCTCCACTAGCACAGTATTTTCTGCGCAGATTTCCTCCCTTTATTTTTACAGACACAAAAAGTTAGGAGCAGATCCGTAAAATAAAACATTGCTGCTCTAGCTAGCTTTTCATTTTATTACCAACACCATCGCAACAATATGCACACCTATTAGAGCAGGACTAATAATTAAGTATTCTTTCCTTAACAAACTCTAATTTAAGGACCTTTGCGAAAGGAATCTTGCTATATTACTTGTACTTACCACTACCCCTTTACTATTACGTAAGCTAACTCTTCTAAGGCCTGCTTAGCTGCTCAGCTTCCATGCACCCTTGTATTATGCTCTGGCTCTATCCATAAGATTGTTCAGCGATTGGTACTGCGTAGGAATGTATCTACTATTACGGCAGATAGGGGATCCGCTGTCGACCTAAGGCCGAATCAGGCCTCGCATTTGGACGAAATTAGCCTGGATAATATCACGCTGTAGATCTAAAAACGTCTGGAAAATGTAGTTTGGCATTACCAAATGAATATCACCTGCCCCTGTGGAATATTGCTGTGATAACCGGCGTAATCTGGCAACCCTCGGCTCTCCCTACCTCCCGGTCCTGTTTGCCTCGCACAACCGGTGGATGCGACGCCATGGACCATGGCTTGAAATTGGGACATGCACACCGCCACCTATGCGGAAGGTGGATCAGAGCCCTGGCCAGACCGTGTGGGCGAGGCGTTTTTGATTGCGGATAGATTGAGGCCGTCCGTTTGTTCGAGACTTGGTTTGTCTTGGTGTTTCGTCATCAAGATTTGCATGAAGCCTCCTAGCGCTTAAGGTGGCAGTGGATCATATCTGGAAGGGGTGGCTGCGGAGATTAGCTCCCCGAGGAAGTGAATGGGGAAGTCTGCAGTGTCAACGGGCCTTCCGATAGGTTTGAAGGTCGTACGATTTAGTCCGCTGATATGCCCAAGCAAGCACGGCTAGGCGGGTACAGCACTACCACGGCGTTTCCGAAAATTGCTCACTGTGAAGACAAGGGATTGATTGGTGAAGATGGTGTCTTGCCCGAACAGGGAGAGACAGTGCCCCCTCCTGCATAGAGTCGGCGATGCAGCAGTGTCGCAACTTGAGGGATCAGAATCATGCTGGACCGACTCATGACAGTGCTTTCCACCAATGTATGTCTGTCGTTAGAGACATCCTAGGTGTTTTGTTGCACGCCATGGCGGCAAAGCACGCTGAGTACCCAGGGGCGCCTTGCGAGGAAGTCTTTCAAGCGCTGATCTTCATGCAACTATTCTTGGGATCGTAGCATCGCCACCTCCAAAGTCTTATCAACCTACTGTTGAGGCATAGCAAGGCTTTCTCAGCCTTGACGGGTCTCCCTGGCATCTGCCTCGCTGTTTCGGAACAGTAGTAGTGGCTGTACATAAAAGGACCCTCCATCCCTCGCAGTCTCCGTATCCGAAGCACCTATCCTCTTCATCCACATTCCTACCTTTTTATCTGCTCTCTCTGTTCCCTCTCCCTCGTCCAGCATGAATACCCGAGGAGGATCGAATCGGCAGCGGTCACCAGAACCTGGACCTCTTATTAAAAATGGTACCTAGACCGTCATAAAGAAATCGTATACGCCTACCTTGAGTGCTAAAGCCTCGTCCCACGCTTTAAAATGTACACTTTACTTTAGAGAGCGGTCTTTATTTGAATGGAAGCGCAAGGCATGGTTATGCTGCGACCGTTGGAAACATTCCCTTGATCTTAGGGCCTGATGTGCAGCGATGCTACAGTGTGGGCATTGCTGCGGACGACCATTTCTCTGAACTGATACACGAGACCAAAATTGGTCCTGCTGCGGCGCGCACGACAAATACCTTCTAAAGAGACAGCCTGGACTACTTAAACTTCCTGGAGAACTCCGAAACGAGATCTACAAGCACGCATTTCCTCTGTTTTTAGGGCTCTTTTCCTAAGACGAGCGTTCTAGGAGCAGTATTAGGCTTCTTAAGGTGAACAAACAGGTTTATGAGGAAGTTATGGACTGAATGTATGGTGGCATGCCACTTATACTTAGCTATAAGGCGGACGGCTTGAATTTGGACACACACATGTACGGCTGGGACGGGCTGCGTTGCTGCACCAGGCGCTTGCTACATTTAGATAATAGAGCGTCAACACTTCTCCAATTCCTTGGTACTAATGCCTTCGAATACGTCAGGGCCATCGAAATACACGTCGATCTTGAATTTTCTATAGATATTAACTGGTTAATTTTGCAAGACTTCGCGGATAAACTGCGCGCTAGAAGGGCAAGGCATCTTACGATAAAGTTCACAGCGGCGACACTCACAGTCGAGGGAGAAGAAGCTAAGGAAGCGGAGACTGAGGAGAACGAGGTCGAATTTCTCCGATTACTCCAAGCGCTAAGGGGAGTCCCGGGGTTCACAGACGTAATTTTCGAAGTTGCCGATCTCAGTAAGGGGGAAGACGCGCAACATCTCGTAGAGAGAGCCAGTGCAATGAGAGACAGCTTGCTTCGAGGAACGAAACGTAAAAGATCAATATAAATAACATTATTCATTTTTCTTCTTCAGATGAGCTACCATTTCAGTGTAATGTTTAATGCCAAGGCAGAACTCGCCACGCTCAAGCACATTTCAAACAACTGCACAGACCGTATTTCACTCTAGAAACATATTACGTGTATATCTGTTAGTTCGCAGAGCGGCGCCTCCGGTGACTGTTAGGAAAGGAAGGCTCGCTGGCCAATCAGGTAATCACAATGGCCTTGAGCTTACAAAGGGACGCAGCCGCCCACCAGGTTCCTATTACAATCCCTGAGATAGGCTTTTAAATTGAAAATAGGAACTATGCAGCATCATTTTGGGCTGCCGCCTTTGGTAGCTGCGCCTTGTTTTGTTCTCGAGGAGGTATACGCGGGCTTCGGACGCTCCGTCTGTTCTCCTTCACGAGCCTGTTTCCTGTTTACTGGCAGAGTATATGGGATTATATTCCATGCGACAAGCCTGTTGTTGAGATAAGTGACTGAATTGATTCATCGATTGTTTATAGAGAGGTCTAGAGGAGCTGATATATGCACAGTGCCAAAAGGCTAGTATAATGGAGCCGTCGTGCCGCCATACGCGTCACGTCTCAGCACCATGATATTCAACACCTGTTTCCTGGCAGGGTATATGGGATTATGTTCCATACGACAAGCCTGTTTCCTGTTTCCGGACAGAGTATATGGGATTATGTTCCATGCGACAAGCCTGTTTCCTGTTTACTGGCAGGGTATATGGGATTATGTTCCATGCGACAAGCCTGTTTCCTGTTTACTGGCAGGGTATATGGGATTATGTTCCATGCGAAAAGCCTGTTTCCTGTTTACTGGCAGGGTATATGGGATTATGTTCCATGCGAAAGGCCTGTTTCCTGTTTCCTGGCAGGGTTTATGGGATTCTTGTGAAGACTGGCGCCTACCAAAGACTGATTTTGGGGAGCGTATATGGGATGAACCCTGATGCGAGCAGAAGCGGAAAACAGCAACCTGTTTAGCTAGAGATAATACGGGATTTTTGTGCAGACCGGCGCCTACTAAAGACTGGTTTTGGGGAGCGTATATGGGACGAAACCTGATGCGAGCAGAAGCGGAAAACAGCAACCTGTTTAGCTAGAGATAATACGGGATTTTTGTGAAGACCAGCACCTACCAAAGACTGATTTTGGGGAGCGTATGTGGGATGAATCCTGATGCGAGCAGAAGCGGAGGACAGGAACCAGAATTCTGCGGCGCTTACGAGAGCGTATACGGGAGGGATTTTCCTGGAGATGGGCGCCTAAAGACAGGCTAACACATTTCAAGAATCAGAGGGTGTACGGCATCTCCCTGAACATGGGCGCGTAAGGAGCCAGTCGTTTGTTGTTCTCAGCCTTGGCGGAGTTCGGTAGGACGACCACAGCACTGAGGGGGTGGACCGATATGCCGGAACTTAGAGTTGTTCCGTCTCCGACGACACTTCGCGCTACGGCACTCTACAACCCTCTGACCGCGGCGCAACGATCTCAACGCCAGCGCATTCTCTTCCCTCGCTCTCTCAGACTTGTCTCCCTCCCTTACCACAATGCCCCTTAACTACAACTCCGATGATGCTTACCCACGATCTCCCGGCCTCGTTCCCATCCAACCAAGAGCAACCCCTTCACCCTCTCCGCCGCCATGTGTGACGCAGCAGCCAGTCGCTATCGCTGCTGAGAAAGTCAGAGGCAGGAAATACACTCGTCCAAGTCAAGGGGACCACGTCCTTATCCGGGTCATGGAACCGAACAAACCCGACATTGCACGACAAGTTGGCGAAAGAGCATTGAATTCAGATTCTAGTTCTGAGGCCGACGATGAGGACATAGAAGAGCAACCTCAAATAAGCGCTGTTGATGCTAGCCAGGTAGCAGCTGTTAGGGGCGATCAGTATGATGAACTAAGCCAGGAATGTTTGTGATAGCTAAGTCCTACGCAGCACCGGTAATACCGATTCTTACAGCTTCCCATCAACACTTTCCGCATCCCTGTCTATTTCGTCAACGACTACTCAACACGGCGCAAGCAAGGTATCAGCACCAGGGTCTTCCTCCTGGCAGTCCGCGGACAAAGGGCACAACAAGAAATTAGTAGCATAGACCTAAAACAGAGCATTTTTTGTGCATGGTAACTAAAAAGAGGATAAAGGAGAACAAGGGCAAAGGATACAATAGAGGTGCAAGAGATGTTAGCATCAGTCCCAACGCACACCTGTTAAAAGGGCAGGCGCAATAATGCTCTTGTTGTGTTGGCTTTTCTAACACAGTAGTAATGTCCGTCCCTGCGAAGCGAGACGCACCCTGTCGCGAGACAGTTTAATGATCCGGACCTTCGGAATGTCTGCTTTGTAAATATATAAAGCTATAGTTGTTGCATTATGAATCCGTAGCTATTATTCCTTTATAAGACCATTCCCTGACATAAATATCTGCGATGTTGGTTATGTCGTCGATCTTTTCCTCAACGCCGTTCATCACTGCTTTAGCTATGACCCCCTGTTTAGTCGCGAATTTAGAACTCTGTCAAAGTCTCGGAGGCCTACAAGGCAAGTATAAGGGACAAATATTATCCTCTTCCAGTTAGAAGTCTTTTGATTTTGCGAGTGTAGATGCCGGGAGTTTCGCCGGAGAGAGAAGAAGACGTTAAAAGCCTCCCAACTTGACGAGATGCTCTAGCCATATTGAGGTGCTGATATTATACGGTATGGATCGTAACTAATTCTAGTACTATACCTACTTCAGGCGCACCCAAAAATAACTGTGGCGCGTAGGTTCTTCGTGCTGCCAGCGGTGCCCGCGCCGCCGCGCTGTCTGCTCGTTCGGAGGTTGCAGCTTGCTCCCTTCCTTCGTGCCCTCACCACCACTAATAATCATGGATAAAGCTAGTCAAGTGTTAGCACGATGTCGAGGCTGGTCCGTTAGTGCCGGGCAAAGAGAGTTAGAAGTGCAAGAGTACTACACTGGAAGCGGAGTCAGGTTCATCGGTGCCAAAGGGCAAAGTAGCGCGAAAGAGTGAAGTCAAGGCAGCGATAGACACAGAAGTGTCATGGAGGGCCCCGTTAGCAAAAATGTATTAACGTAACGTCTGTCCCTGCGTCGCGAAAAACCCGATGTGCCGAAAGCGACCAATCAGCTTCCAAGGATCGCGAACTCTTCTTCGATTCTAGCGAGCTGATTGATCGTTTTCGTTACACTGGGTTTTTCGTCACGTAGGGATGGACGTTACACTCACTAATTATATGTACCTCAACCTCTGAATCTGCTGTTTAGGTAAACTAAGGCAAGCGGTGGCAGGCGGTGACCGATTCATGCGGGCTACCACGCAATTTTGGTAAAAGTCAGCACGTCCCTCTTTTGTGGCAGTGCACCGTGTGGCTTGCCTCCTGCGGGTTTGCCTCTGCGCAACTCGTTTTTGCGAGAACAGCAACATCCTCAACCTCCCGCCGTCCGCGACCTCCTGTCTTCTGAGGTCTCTTCGCCCCCCGCTATACCGACTGACGTTCACCTCTCAGTGAGGCTCAGGGGCCGACTCAAGCCTGCTGCTGCTACCACCGCCACCGCCGCCGAGCACTCGGAAGCTGCGACTCCTCACGCAACGAACCGGCATTGAATAGGACTACACGTTGTCCTAGCCACGTCCGTCCTATCTTTGAACTGCCGTCTACTCTCCTGCGCAGCCTCGCCTCGCCGTGTTACGGGCCAACTTGCCTCCCTTGTGCCAATTCTCCGCTGCAACTATATCCACAGTTTTTGCGATGATATCCCTCCCTCGGATCTTCTAAAGAAGAATCATACTCCTACTGCGCAACTAAAAGATGGCACAAATTAGATTCCCGACTGGGTTGAAGATGTCAGACTGCCTTGGCGGCGGACTCACGGGCATGGCGTACCTAGACGAGACCTCCAATACTGTCATAAAAGTCCCTCATGAAGGAGATGAGCCCGCTATCGATGTTGAGAGACGGATCTACGAACGATTCCAACGACACGGCGGACATAGAGGTCTTCTGCAGTATTATGGTCCGTTCGAACTCGGCATCCGCTTAGAATATACGAGCCTACATAATCTTCGCCAATACCTCCAAATTCATAATGAGATTAACGCCAAGCACCGACTTCAATGGAGTCAACAAATTACTAGTGCGCTTGCTTTCGTTCATTCGATGAATGTGATTCATGGGGATCTCACGTGTCACAACATTTCTTTAGACAACAACCAAAACGCGAAACTCTTTGACTTTGGTGGTTCCTCAATAGATGGCTCTGAGCCATTAATTGGGGTGACTGCAAGCCACAGGTGGCCTGGAAACGACGACAAATCAACCCAGGTAGACTTGTTTGCCCTTGGCTCTACTCTGTACGAAATCTGGACCGGCAAACCTCCATTCCACGGGCTTTCAGACGAAGAAATCACCAACCTGTTCAAACAATCAGAGTTTCCTAAGACGCAAAGTCTGGGACCAATAGGCGAGGTTATTAGAGGATGCTGGCAAGGCAGGTTCGCAAGTGCAGATGATGTTCTTGGAGGTGAGTGCCTTGTTAATCCATTGATTGTTATCTACTAACGCTGCCCAGCTATGCACTTCTGTGATAGAACTAGTCTTCTATCTTCTGTGATGGATATTGTCTCTGCTCTACCTGTCCGCGAGACGACTATTGCAGTGTCGGTTCTTGGCTTAGCCCTGTTCCTAGTTCACAGGTTAGCGAGGCGATAACGAAATAGAAGAACGGAGCTCTACCTAGAGGAGCTTAGGCGCAGAGCGGGCATTTTCCTTTCCTCGTAGTACTGCCAAACATAATTGGTTCTCCGTTTTTCCCTTTGGCCTGTTTGAGATCGTTGCAATGGCCGGTTGTAGCACTGCCATTCTCGCAGTAGTCGTATCTACGTTCTGGGAAGGTGTGTCCTTGCGTGCAACTAGCGAATTTAAAGGGGGTGTCAGAATAGGTACACATTTTGCTTGCGTTGAGATGCGTGTCCAGGAACAAAGGGTAGATGAGCAAAGTTAGCCATCTTATACTCTTATACGCATTGGCTACAGCAACGCTGATAACGTAAACACTGATAACACCAGAGCGCCTGTGTGGTTAGCTAGGACATTGCATGCGTCAAGTGTCTGCAGGTTGCTGCATCTTAGAGTGCGACTCCTAAGTGCGTTGGTGGATGCCTAGAATACCCCACTACGTGTGGGTGACGCACATGCCCTGGCACAGCCATAAGCCACATGTGGCTTGACGTAAAATAAAATAACGTTACACCGCAGTCATCATGTGAGATCGCGGGGTCGATCCCGCCCTAGCCGAATTAGGAAGCTGCTTTGATTCGAAGTACCGACCAGGGTGGCAATCAAGCATGAATATGCGCGCCACAATCGCCACAAGGACGGGGATAACTTCTTACTATCGCGGTGCACTGAGAAGCGTGAGCGGAATCAGTCTATCAGTCTCAGAGGCGAATAGGGGTCGATGATCGTGCTGCATGGTGCAGGCCTATATTTATGCATAAGAGAAGGTTCTACTTAATCAGGCGCGAAGGCATCAACGCTACTGTAATTTTTGTATACACAAGGGCGAGAGCAGTCCAAAGTAGGCTTGAAATTTTATTACTAAGAGACTTTAGGAAATTTCAACGCGCTAAGAATATAAGAGTTGTTTGATCTTAAAGTACCTGTAGTGTGTCTCGCCACACTGTGCGTCTCGCGACCCAGGGACGGACGTTAGGTAACGTCTTAGTAGAAGGGATTAGTAGTGACGGTTCATTTCCCTTGCAGCATATGCCAGCGCGTTCGTACTGCACCTTGGTTCCCTCGGCGAAAGTGCCGCTGGCGCAAAGGAGTAGTTGTCGCCGGCGTTTGCGCACTAGGTCCCTTAGCGACAATACTCCAGCGTCCCATCTGCTAGAGAGGGGGAGACACTTGTTGCTGGCGCATTTGTCGCTAAAGTTACCTGAATACCTTGCCCTCTGGCGAGTTCGTCATTGGAGTTGCCTACGCCCCATCGCTGCCGATGCCCGTCCCCCTGCGCCACGGATCCTAAATTTGGTTCGCTCAGGACACATTCATTGGCGATGGGATGTTTCCGGTCGCTGCCGACTAACATTAGCCAGGATCCTAAAAGGACACTCTCCATGTGCTTGGACGGCCGGTGAGATGCCCGTTTTGGTTCCTCATCTCTGGGTGCAGTTCCGGGTCCTGCGTATGTTATTTTTAGCTGAACTCTTCATTTTGGTGCGTCGCTAGCGCGCATTCCGGCCCCCGCCTTTGGGCAGTATTTTCCCCCCTGAGACAGTTTTGTTCCCCTCAGAGACAGTTTTGTTCCCCCAGAGACAGTTTTGTTCCCCCAGAGACAGTTTTGTTCCCCCCTCGGGGAATTCAGTGAATTCTAGTACCTAAAAAGCATAGCGCCCTTGTTGTTGTCGCGGAGTTCTCGGAGACTTATTATCGCACAATAACGATAGCATTAAAGATCAGGGTAAAATGTATGCGCAAGTGTGCAAATGCTTATTCACCATTGGCTACGCTTTTATCCAGTCTTGGTTAGCAGACTTACGGCTTGGATAGCGGGCAAGGCGGCGACCATAGATCAAGATAGTAAATTAGGCAACGTGTCCCTAGGGCAGTGTTTGGACGAACGCGGGAAGCCTCTCGCACCTGCGCAGACCGCACTCAATTCTAACAACATGTTACGTTATTAGCACACGTCTCTTTGTGAAGGAATCAGTAAGAAATGGTGAGCGATAACTGGTAAGCCATAATCGGTCAGCGATAAACGGTGAGCGATAACTGGCCAGCGTTATTCGACGATCTAGTTAGCGATATCACTGGTCAGCGACAAATGGTCAGCGATATTACTGGTCAGCGACAAATGGTAAGCGACAAATGGTCAGCGACTCTACAAACCACCCTTGTGCTTACCGAAGGCCTTCAACCAAGCCACAGAGACGTCACAACAGCCATATAGGCGAATGTTGGGTGTGGACAAAATGTCCCCGCGGGTTGTTCGACCCTGCCCCAACCCACGGTCCCCTCGCTTAGATTACCACTCAGGCTTTGAGGCTGGGTGGCCCCAACACTTGCCCCGTCCACACGGGCTTTTGGTCCTCGCATCCTTTTAGCGGCTGCATGATATCTTGCCTCAGTCACTCTTAGTCCTTAGTTTTAGAACAAGAATTAGGGAATTTATTCTGCGCTTAACCTGCTAGGATAATTCCAGAAGCTTCGCCTGCTAAACATCATAGTAGCTAAAACATTAAATTGTTAAGTTACCTAATTAGTTAAGAAGACAATTTTATTAACATCGCCCCTAAACTATTGCTAAACCGCATTACAGTTTAATACTCTGCATTTGAGGGGTACCATAACTGTCCCCACAGGTAGAGTCCAGAATAGGCGCCAGCGAGGGGTTGGTCAGTTATGCGAGGGAGTGTGCCAAGACAAGCCTGCTAGCCTCGATTCGACCACAGCGACATCGAATTCCCCCAACTATACCAGATTGACCACCTTATGACAGTAGAGTTCTTCTTCCTCTCTTCGAAGACGGCCTCCATCGTACACTAGCAGGCCTGTTCTTTTCTTGTCGCTCTTGTAGAATTGCTGCACCGAACACCTAGGTTCTCGTTGTCGGATGATGCTGCCGCCGGCGAGTGGCATGAATTTGAGGACCCCTGCTCTTGGCCGCGGGCGTCGTCATAGGCTCAACAGACAAGATATCGCTCTCCTCCACCAGCTTCAGCGCCACGCTCCTCACCGAGCCGTTCTTGCTCTGGGGCAGATACGACGAGAGGAACCGTGGGCGAGCGTTCGTGCGTGTCTCCAGGCCATTCCTTGCTGGTAGATTAAGGGCGGCTGCTTCATCGGCATTGTCGAGGACTAAAGCCATAGGTTTGGAACAAGTTGGAGCAGCAAAATCTCTCCAGGGACGTACTCACCATCGAGATTTGCAACTCTTTTAACATTTGTTAACACCCAAAACCCCTTAGCGCAAAACCCCACCGTGTGGCAGAATCCGGTGAGGGAGAATCCTGTGGCGCAAAAACCCGTGGCGCAAAAACCCGTGGCGCAAAATCCCGTGGCGTAAAACCCCGTGGCGCAAAATCCCGTGGCGCAAAATCCCGTGGCGCAAAACCCCGTGGCGTAAAACCCCGTGGCGCAAAACCCCGTGGCGCAAAACCCCGTGGCGCAAAACCCCGTGGCGTAAAACCCCGTGGCGCAAAACCCCGTGGCGCAAAACCCCGTGGCGCAAAACCCCGTGGCGCAAAACCCCGTGGCGCAAAACCCCGTGGCGTAAAACCCCGTGGCGTAAAACCCCGTGGCGCAAAATCCCGTGGCGCAAAACCCCGTGGCGCAAAATCCCGTGCGGGAGAGACCGGTGCTAGCAGAGTTCGTGCCGGAACTTGGAGTTGTTCCGTCTCCGACGACATTTCACACGCCACACACTCTGGCCGCGGCTCAATGATCTCAACGCCAGCGCATTCTCTTCCCTCGCTCTCTTAGACTCGTCTCCCTCCCTTATAACAATGTCTGTTTACTATAACTCTAAAGATGCTTGCCTATAGTTTCCTAGCCTCGTTCCTGTCTAACTAAGAGCAACACCTTTACCCTCTCTACTACTATGTGTAACATAGCAAGCTGCTATTATGTTAACTGCTAAGGAAGCTAGGAAACCTAATTAACAACAGACTCGCCTAAGTTAAGGGGACTGCGTCCTTATCTAGATTATGGCCCTAGACAAACCTAACATTACATAACAAGCTAGCAAACGAGCATTAAATTTAGATTCTAGTTCTAAGGCTAACAATGAGGACATAGAAGAGCAATCTTAAATAGGCGCTGTTAATGCTAGTTAGGTAGCAGCTGTTAGAGGCAATTAGTATAACAATAAGCTAGGGTTGTTTACGATAGCTAAATCCTACGTAGTAATACTAATTCTTACAGCTTCCTATTAACACTTTCTACATCCTAGTCTATTTTATTAACGACTACTTAGCACGGCGGAACGTAAAAACTTTTTCTCAAAGCATCGAAAAACGCGTTGAAACGTTATAAATTCATTGAGCAAAACGCCTACGGTACTGTCCCTAGCTACGCAAGCAGCAGGAACGACGGCGAAACGGTGCAGCGACGTGATGGCGCTGCTACACCATAGTCAACACGCTAACGCGTTAGCAGGAGGAACATATTACCTACCTACACAACGTAACAGAGAACAAAACAAGGTATACCCTAACACTATAGAGAAGCTAACAAAAATACTAGAGGCTATAAAGAGAGAAGGGAACAAGAGAGTAAAGGCGTTAACGCGCTAGGCAAGAGAGGTAGTAGAGGGAATAGAGGAACAGCTCCGCGTCTAGAAAACATGCAACAAGATCCTCTAACATATAAAGGAGACTAAAGCTAAGGCTAACAGCAACCTGCTAGCAACCTAACAATAGGCAGATGTCGTAGCGCAGGCTACGTAGCTAGCTGCCCTTAAACTAATTATTTAGGCTAGAATTAACAACGTAACTAACAAGACCCTAAGCAAGATCCTTAAGATTATCTAACTAGCTATCCCTAACGCTATCGCCGTCTACTGTTATAAGAGCAGAGACATAGACATACGCCTTAAGTCGCAAGCCTAGCGGGACGCCGTTGCAGCAGCGCTAGACCCCTAGGGAATATAGCTCCTTAGGAAGGCGTACCTAGTAAAGGTCTCTAGTATGTAATACACCCTCCTAGTTAAGAATAGCTAATCTATAGATAACTCTAACATTATATAAGACCTTAAGAAATTATTATAAAGACTCTATAGCATAACTAAGATCTTATTAATACGCTAGCTACGTAACCCTAACGCGCCCCTAAAACGCTAAGGAGATAACATATAAAAAATAAGAGGTTCCCTTATTATAAAAGTAAACACGTAGGCTAAACAAGAGAGAATTGTTTAAAGCAGAATTATTATTAGGGCAGAATACTTTAAGGCTAGAATTTATAATAGCAACCTAGCACTAAAACAATGCTACTAATGCAGCGCGTAGAGACATAAACAGGGCGCCTACGTAAAGGCAGCAAAATATATATAGTGCGCTAGCAACTATAATATAAGATAATGCAAAGCTAGCCACGTATGCTACACTAACTATAGACAGACATATAGAGCGTGGCAGATAAGGGCGTGCCTAGCGTTTACGTAGTATAGAACAGGCATATAGAAGCTAAGGATAGAACTAGCCATTAGGTCTAACCTAGCTAAAAATAGAGGCAAACAAAACAGCAGGCTAATTATAGTCCCTTCTCTAGGCAAACGTAACCTAAACAATAGAGAGAACTAACTACTATAGAGGAAAGGCTAACCTATAGAGGCAGCACGCGTAGCGCGCTAAGCGACATTAGACCTAAGCTAAACTATAATCTTTCTAAATAAAAACAGCAGCTAAATAGAGGACGTTACTCTATTATAATAATAAAAGTACTAATAATACTCTAATATAACTATAGCATAGCAAACAGAACTAAGACAAGGCCTTTCTTTAACGTAGCAGAGCTAGCAAAACACTACATACTCGCTATACAAGAACTAGCCTAGAACAAACAAACAAAGCAAACGTACTACCCGCCTAGTTATACACTAGTATATAGAGGCAACAAAGAGACAAAAACATGCTTTATGATAAGCATAGCACTAGGCCTTAAGGCATAGAAAAGGACGTATAGCTTAGACAACTTAGAAGCTATTAAACTACAAGCAAAGGACAAGAGAATAGTAATATTTAACGCCTATAACATAACAAACTAACTAACAAACCTTAGTATTATAAACTAACTATAGGAGCAACTTATAAGGACTATAGCAGACTAGATTATAGTCCTTAGAGACTTTAACCTACACTACTAATTATAGAGAGGCATAGAGACATAATGCGACCTAGCGGCAACACGCCTACTAAACGCTATAGAATTAAAAGGCCTTTAATTATGCACCCTAAAGGGCCTACTAACATAGAAACAAGGCGCAAGACAATCTATAATTAACTTAACCTTTATAAGTACTACCCTCGCGAGCGCCTAGAGCACTACAGACTAGTAGACAAATAGGCACTCACAAAGGACTAATCCCTATATAAATCATAGTTGCCTGCTAAGTTAAACTAACAGCGACGTAACAGCAGTATGCTATTACAAGATAGACTACAAAAACCTCTATAAGGACCTTATAGAAAGCACCTAGCACTAGCATAATTAACCTCTAGCAGCTTTATAAAAGGCAATCTAACAGGGCATAGAAACCTACTGCCTAAGGTCAAGACCTAGCAAATTCGCGCAGAGGTTATAGTCGCCCTAAGCTATAGTATTACTTGCAAACGTAAGACGCGCCTAGAGGGAGGTTACATAATACTACATAGAAGAAGCAGAGGAACGCCTATAAAACATAAAGAAAGCGCTTACTAAGGAAATATAACAAGCTAGCAGAGCAAGCTAGAGGACATTTGTTAGCAGTCTCTAGACAGTAGCAGCAAAACCTTAAAAAACACTCTAGGACATAATAAAATAGAGCAGGGCCTATAAAAAAGGGCCTACATAGACCTACACCTACTAGCACTATAAAACATAACAACTAAACAGGGGTAGAGAACAGCAAAGGCAAAGCAGCTATCCTTATAAAGAAATTCTTTCTAACAGCAGGGAAGCAGACCTTAGCAACCTTAAAGGAGAACTATAGAGAAGCGTAAGCAAAACAACGTACTACTATAAACAGGAAGTAATAGAAACAGCAAGACATAGAACCCTTAACTAAACATAGCCTACATAGACTATAGAGTTATAAAGCAACAAGTATAAGACGTAATACGTAAGCTCCTAAGCAAGAAAGCCCTAGGACTAGACAAAATACTAAACAAAGTCCTTAAAACGCTTAGCAATACTATTAGCAACAACCTAGCAAAGGCAATTAGCAAGCTATTTAACAGCGCCCCTCTGCTAGAGGGACTTAAAGACACTATTATAGTAGCACTACGTAAACTAGGAAAGAAAGACTACACCCTAGTTAACGCCTATCGCCCTATAGCGCTAGAGAACATAATTGCTAAGCTAGTTAAAACTATTATAGCAGAGCGCCTAGCAGAGGCAGCAGAAGAACACTAACTACTACCCTAGAACTAAATAGGTGCTAAAAGAAGAGGTCTATAATAACAGCAGTTAAGCTGCTTACTAACGTCGTCTAGACAGCGTAGAAAGCCTAGAAAAGATACGTAGTTTTAATGCTAGGCCTTAACCTTATAGAGCCTTTAATAACGTAGCATATACTAGACTGCTAATATACTCTAGAACAAGGGCATACTACTATAGACTATATAGTTTATAGAGACTTCCTTAGCAAACAAACTATATAAATTACGTTTGCTAGGTACATAAGCTAGAGGATATAGGTAAACGTAGGATCCTATAGGGGTCCCCTGTCTCTAATACTGTTCCTCTTCTTTATTATAGAGCTACTAGAGGAATTTAAATAACTAGAAGCAATAACGTATTTAGATTTAGATTTGTTAACAACACTACGCTAGTAGCCTAGGGAAACATAGCAGCAGACAACTGCTAGAGACTTACTATAGCCTATAACAAGTGCGTAGCATAGGCAAAGCGCTATAGAGCAAGTTCGCCCTAGACAAGTACTAGCTTATGCACTTCACTAGGAGGCGAGGCTAACGCGAGGACCTAGCAAGTACTGTTTGTATTGCTAGAGACGAGGCAGAGCTCTACATAAAGTCTATCTAGATCTTAGGCATATAGGTAGACCTAAAATTATAATAGAAGGAGCATACCTAAAAGGCAGCATAGAACAGCAAGAGCTTATTTAACGTATAGCACGTATTATAGCATTAACATAGGGCCTGTTAATGTAATAGTTAAAACTTATCTATATAGCAGTAGTATAACTAGCAATAATATATAGAGCGTAGGTATAGGACAGCAACTTAACAGAGGATTAATAGCTATAAGCATAATAGAGCTACTTCTAAAAACGTAGAAGAAATGTCTTAGGCAGATTACTAGAGCATATAAAGGTACCCTAAGCGCGGCTATTAAGCAGGAAGCAGGCATAGCCCTGCTCTCTCTCTAGGTTAAGACATAAGCGTTCTAACAGGCAATTAAGCAACATAGAGCTATAGACTAGAACGTCTAGCAAACTATATAAACTATATAGAGGTTACTAAGACAACAGGGAAGCAATATAACAGCGCCGCGCCTAGCTACGTAGAGCAAAGCAACAAAAGCAAAAGCAGACAACCTTATCGCCTAGGTACGTAAATAGCAAGCACACTAAGCAGAACGCTAGCGCGCTAAGGGCAACTTAACGCGTAGCTAACAGACTAGACAACTATAGACAGGCACCTACATAGCAATCTAACAGGGACAAGACCTTAAATAGAAACAGGCTTAGAAACATAAAGGCAGGGAAGGAAGGAAAAACCTAGACAGAACTATAGACAAAACGCCCCTAACAGCTATATAACAACCTCTTAAAAGCAGAATTAACAGCGCTCTTCTTGCTCTACATAGAGGCAATTAGACTTAACTGCTAGCTAGCGCACTATAGGGTACTAGGGATCTCTAGAGAATGCCCCTATAGGTAGCATAAACAAATAGTTAAACACGTAATCTTCTACTATATAAGATATAACAGGAGCGCGCTGCTACTACGCCTACGTAACAAAAGGCTAAAGGATGCCCTAGGCTACCTAGAACAAGCAAAGGCAATAGCCTTATAGTTACTTAAGCAGAGAGTTCTAAAACAGTTTAAAGTAGCCTAGGACTTAGCCCTAGAGAATTATGTAACATACTAAGAGATCTAGAGACTATTAGGCTAGACAGACTCTTAAGGAAACGCTGCCCTAACGCTACTATAACGCTAGCATAACGCTACTAAAGACTGCTAGACTACCCTTATATAAATACCTCTCCTCTCTTTCTATTTTCTTACTCTCTCTCTTTCTCTCTCTCTTAAGCCCCTTACTAAGGGCAAGTGTAATAACATAGGCAGTTAAGACAAAAGGAAAACGTAGTACCTTATAGGCAAAAAGCAAGGGGAACGTAAATATAGCATATAGAAGGTTTTCTCTACGCATGAGTTTTATCCTATAGCAAAAGTCTACATAAGCTACTAGAGCTTAAAATAGACAGTAAATAGATTAAATAATAATAATAATATATAATATCACTTTGTTAGAGAAAAGGTACTAGATAAAACTATTAAATTAGACTATATTAGTACTAAGAATTAAATAGCAGATGTTCTAACAAACTATTAAATTTAAACATATTTAATAATATATTTAACAATCTACAACTGTAGTAATATATACCTTATATAGATTAGGGGGTTGTATTAAAAACATATAACATTAATCTATATAAGCTATTACTATTACTATCTATTAAAAAGATAGCACTATTAAATAGACAACTTAAAACTATGCAGAAATTAGGTTAAAACGAAGCTCTAGCTTATAAAACAGAGCGTCTACAAGCTTAAAACAGAATAAGTTTTAAATAGTGCTATACCTAACTACGGATATTGTTGTACCCGACGGCGGATAGTACTGTACCCGACTACGGATAGTACTATACCCGACTACGGATATTGTTGTACCCGACTGCGGATAGTACTGTACCCGACTACGGATAGTACTGTATCCGACTACGGATAGTACTGTATCCGACTACGGATATTACTATACCCGACCTGTTCCTTCAATATATATAGAAGGGAATTTCGTAGAGAATAAAAAATTAAGCCATTCATAAAATCCTGTTCTCCTGCCTTGCTCCGCTATTAATCACTAATTGTTGCATGTCTTGCTATCAATTATTGATTTTTTTACAATTAGAGCTAAACTTTTGCCTATAGTTGTCGCGCATATCCCTTAAACATAGATTAAGCAGCTAGTAGGAACAAACAAAAGTTTAAAGTAAACCTATAGGGTTATATAGGATATTTAGTAGGCTATAGAGCTTCTAATATCTACTATATATAGATCCTAACCCTTAACTAGGTAATTATAACTTAAAACGTTGTCTTTAATAAGCATACTTTCTATAAGGACAAGGCTTAAGAACTTCTATAAAAGGAAGCTATTAAAGTAGCAGATCTCCTTAATAAGGGAGACTTGCTTAATCTAAAGGAAGCATTTAAAAGAGTGCTAGTTCCCTAGGGGGTTAAGGAAGAGGTTAGAGCTAAAGCTGCTTAATATACTAAAATAAATACTTATTTTAGGAGTAACAACCTTTGTTTAAGTGTTAAAGAAGCTAGCTAAGCCTCTTTACATAAAATTAAAGAATCTAAGCTATTATAGGCTAGTTGTTTAGCTAATAACTAGCTAGAAATCTATAATATAAAGCAGTTAACAGGCCTTAAAACACTAAAACTAACGCTTAAACTAGAGTTAGGGTCCTCTAGTAACAGGCATATAGAAGCGTTATAGAATGCTAAGGGAGACTTAGATAAGAGGTTTAGTAAATATACTAGTAGAACACCTAATTCCCTTCTTAGTAAGCAAGACTTATAAAGCTTAGGGCTTATATCTAAACCCCTAAGTGTTATGTAGAGCTCTGCTAAGCAAGTCTCTACGCTAGCAGAGAAAGCAGCAACAAACTGCCTATAACCTAGAACTATACTAGCACTAAATTAAAATTATAAGCTAAAAGGCGCTCTTTCTATAAGGACAAGCAGCTAACTAAAGAAGAAGTAAGACAATAATACTAACAATTAGCTAGGGGGTAGGGGCAATAAGTTAGTAATAACATTAATTAGCGATATTAAAGATCTAGATAATCTAATTTATAATTTTATATACTAATTTTACCTAGGAGCATTTAAACAATGCTTAAAAGAGTTTATAAGCAATTAGCTATATAAAACTATAACAGAAGTAGTTATAGTAGCAATACTTAGCTACTAACTATAACACTCTACGCTACAAAGGCGCCTTAGGAGAGAGGATCTTCTTTCTCTACTAACTTTATAGAAGCAGCTTATAGAAGAACGTAAGCATTTTCTAAGCAATCTATTTATTAAAGCCTTATATAAAGATATCTAGGTGCTAAGAGAAAATAATACTTAGAAAGTAATTAGCTGCTCTAAAAGCTCTATAAATCCTTTACCTTTAAAATAGGTATAAACATATAAGTTTAACAAAGACAAGATACTTAACAAGATTAAAGCAAGGATTATTATATATAGAGACCTCTAGAAAATAGATTCCTTATAGCAAACATATATAGCAACGCTTATAGCAAAGTCCTTTTAAGCAGCTATAGCTATTATAGTAGAATTTAACCTAGAGGTACTATAATAGAACATAGTAAGAGCATTTCTTAATGCCTACTAACGCTTAAACTTGTTTGTTACTATAGAACTACTAGACAGGTTTAAAATAAAAGGAAAGTGTGTAAGGCTCTAGAAAGCATTATATAGGCTAAGAGAGTCTCCCCTACTCTAGTATAAGGAGTTTATAAACACTCTATAGAACATAGAACTTATAGCTTTAAACAAAAAGCTCTATCTTTTCTTTAATAAGGATTAAATAATTTTTATACTCTTTTATGTTAACAACATTTTGCTTTTTTTTATAAGGATTATTAAAAAGAAGCCTATAAGCTTTTCTAAATTATATAAGATAAGTATATAATTAAGTTTATAGAGCTAGTTAAATAGTTCCTAGGCATGTAAGTAATCTATAATAGAGATTAAAAAACTATTGCTTTAGTTTATAACGCCTATATTAAAAAAGTTACTAAGAAGTTTAGTCTAGATAAGACAAACTTCTTCTTAGTAACGCCTCTTTTATTAGAGGAACTTGTTAAATCTATAAAAGAAGCATCTAAGCAGGATATTAAAAGGTACTAGAAGCATGTAGAGAGCGTCCTTTATATAGCAATAATAATTTAGCCTAATATTGCTTATTTAACTTTGCTGCTATTATGCTTCCTTATAAATCTAAGCGTTTAATATTTTAAGGCTGTCTATTAGCTAATTATTTACCTCTAGAGGACCTGCTATTAGGCAATTATGTATAGAAACTATAGTAGGCCTAAGCTTATAATTTGCTATAACGTATCTTTTGCTAATAATTTAGAGACTTATAGATCTTTATATAGATATATTATGCTATTATTTAGGAGTGTAATTACTTAGAAAGCAGCTTGTTAGCCTATAGTTATAACTTTAATAACTAAAGCTAAGCTTCTTATACTTAGCAACGTTGCTAGAGAATCTATAGCTCTTAAAAGATTCTTTAACAAAATCTAATTAGACCTAGGAGCTATATAGACAATCTACTATAATAATGCATAAATAATCTAGCTAGTTATTAGCAAAAACAAAAAGATCTAAACTAATCTTAGGCATGTTAACATATATAACATGTAGGTGCGTTAAGAATACTAGTAAGGATTATTTAAGGTAGAATACTTAGCTACTGCTAAGATGCTAGCTAATAGTCTAACTAAGAGTCTTATAAAGTAATAATTTAAGCGTTTTAAAGATTATCTTAACCTTTAAGACTTTAAATTATAAGCAGAGAATCTTAAAGAAAAGGATTAAATTTAAGTAGAGAAAGACTTATATAGAGTTAGGAAATCTAAGTAGAGTAAAAGCTTATATAGAGCCTAATAATCTAGTATAGTATATAGGCCTAGTTTAAGTAATGCTATAAGCATTATAAGTGCTAGCTAGACATAGTTATTAACTACTCTAGATTCTCCTTATATACACTCTTAGCTAATAGAGCCTCCCTTATAAGCTTCTCTATTATATTAAGCATTTGCTTAATTTTATTTAAAAGCTTATTAAATTACTGCTCTTAACTCTCTTAGAGCAGAGGATTGTTATAAACCTTAGAACTAGTATAACTAGATAACTAAGACAGATAATCCTTAGAACTAAGACAAGCAGCAGGCTCTACTATAATATCCTTATAAGCTTTATAACTAGCATAACTAAGTAGCTAAGACAATAGCTGCTTAAATAGAAATAAAAAAGGATTAGTAGTAGAGTAAAGCTAAGCTATAAGCAAAGGTTGCCTTAAACTAGATCTAGGAATTATGCTAAGATTATAGTCTTTATCCTTAAAAAGATTATCTTTCTAAAGACAACCTTTAGAAGTTAGACTTAGAGAAGAAAGCTAAAAATTAAAGGCCTTTTTCTAAGTAGATAAGGGTTATAGAGTTTTTTAATCCTTAACATTAACAATATAACCTTTAATAAACGCCTAGAAGTCTTTTACTAGAATATTAGTAATTTTTGCTTTAACATTATAGTAAAGCAGCTAGTAGAAAATCTTCTTTAAGTTTATAGACTTAATAAGGGCTTTAATAAAAATCTTAACTTTTTTAAGCATTTTTAGCTACTAAAAATATTAGAAAAGTAATCTTAAGTAAAGAAAATAAGAGTTATACTTATATTAATATGCCTCCTCTTTAAGAGAGACTAATTTAAAGCAAACTATATATAGATAAGTAGTACTAAGAAGTTATTACTGTTTTTAACTATTAGTAATTATAGCTTAAAGATTAGAAAACACTTATATAGGCTTATAGAAAGTAGTAGTATAGTTTAAGCATCTTATGTTCTTAGAACTAAAATTATATAATATAGAGTAATAGTGCTAATCTTTATTAAGCCTAAAGATTATAGATTAGACGCACCCTTAGTAGGGAACTTTGTTAAAAGGGCCCTTAATAAGCTAAGCCTTTATAGAGGTGTAAAAAGCCTTAGCCTTACTCTTAGGCTTATTATTAAGAGTAAACTAGAACAAAATATTGCTAGAAAGATTGCTAGAAGGGGCTAAAGTTATCTTCTAGTGTTTTAGGTTTTTTAGCTAAGTTAAAGACTTAGACACTATAGTCTTAAGGCGTAAAGACTTATAAGGCATAGTAGCAGGCTTAGATTATAAAACGTTAGTAGTAATTTTATCTTCTTTATTTTTAGAGTTCTTAACCTCTAAGCTTATATTACTAGACTTAGCTTTATCTAAAGACTCCTTATAGCCCTACGCTTAAGACTTATAAGGGCGCTTAACATAACTGCTAGAAAGAGCCTTAGAGCTATAAGTAACCTTATTCTTGCCTATCTATAAGAATTAGCAAGAACAAAAGGATTAGTAGAAGTAAAGAATACTTACCTTAGAAGAGCATAAATAAGAGTTAAAAAGTAAAAGAGAGAAGCTTAGAGAAGCTTAAAGAGAAAGAAAGAGAGAGAAGAAAAGAGAGAAGAAGAAAGGAGAAAGAGAATTAGAGAAGTAAAGGAGAGAAGAAAGAGAAAGAAAGAAAGTAGAAGGAGTTAGGAGCCTAAGAATAAAGGTTAGAAGATCTAAAGTAAGCAGGAGACCTGCTACTTATAGACTAGGGAGCTATAGCCTAGGAGAGCTATAGGTGACTAGGCTAGTAATTATAACTGTCTTACGCTACTCTTAAGAGCTCGCGCGCGTTATTTATAAGCTAGAGATTACTTTGTTAGTATAACAATAACTATATACTATAATTAGAAAATCCTATATAGCTAAAGGACGTAGCTAATCTACGTGCGCGTGATTTCTAGCGTATAAGTCTTATAGCAGGAGCAGTGACTACACTGCCTATGTATAGGAACTTATAATAGAAGCATAACGTTATATAGAGCTTAATAAGGCTCTAACTATAATTATAGTATAATGTTAACAATGCTTAGGCTATAAATATAACGTAATATTATAAAATAACGTGCTAAAGGAGACTCCTAGAAAACACTTAGTATAAGGGAATTCTTAGAGATGCTTGCTAGGGGTAAAATAGGCAGTTTAACGCTTTTAGGGTTTATTATAAGCTATAAATTTATAGCAAGAATGCTTGCATAGATGCGCGCCTACGCTAGGGGGTGTGTTATAGTCTAAGATTTATTAAAAACATATAACATTAATCTATATAAGCTATTACTATTACTATCTATTAAATAGATAGCACTATTAAATAGACAACTTAAAACTATGCAGAAATTAGGTTAAAACGAAGCTCTAGCTCGTAAAACAGAGCGTCTACGAGCTTAAAACAGAATAAGTTTCAAATAGTACTAACGTACTTTACAAGCGAGTCAGTAATACAAGCGAGTTAGTAACCCCACCAACTTTCTGCGCCACGTCATCTATTAACAACTATGGCTTAACCACCTGCTACTTAATTGCCCTATAACGAAGCAAATATTCTCTTTGCTATCTTAGCTCTTAATTAAGGCTAAATTTAAAGCGTAAATAAGGCTGCAGCAATGTTCAACGTCCCTTAATTAACCCTACACAACCAACGCGCTAGGAAGCGTGCGCGACGTGATTGCTAGCCTAGATCTAAGAAGCTTACAGAGCTTAAAGAGGAGGTTGTTGTTAGGCATATACTAGACCTAGATCTACGAGGATTTGCGCCCTCTCTCAACGCTGTATGAGATATAGCCAACAAGCTGCTCAATACCCACAGTGCTAAGCGGGTAGGCTAGCAGTGGCCATCAAACTTTGTTAAGCGTACAGAGAGGCTCACTACGCGATTCAATCAGGCCTATGATCAACAGAGAGCTCTATGCGAGGATCCTAGAATAATTGGCGCCTGGTTTAAGCTAGTAGAGCGCACCCAGGCTACGTACGGTATCCTAGATAAGGATACCTATAATTTTAATAAAGCTAGCTTTATAATGGGCATGATTACCTCACAGCTAGTAGTTACTAGGTTAGAGAGGCGTGGCAGGCCAAAAGCTATCTAGCTAGGCAATCAAGAGTAGGTAACAGTCATCTAAGGAATCAACGCTACTAGGTGGGCGATCCCACCCTTCATCATCCTCGCTGGCCACTATTATCTATTAGCCTGGTACTAGGAGGGCCTCCCACGCGACTAGGCAATCTCTGTAAGCAACAATGGATAGACTACTAACAAGCTTAGAGTTGCCTAGCTAGAGCACTTTATTAAGCACACGAGCAGCAGGATAGTAGGCGCGCGCTAGCTGCTTATCCTAGATAGCTATAAGAGTTATTAATCTCTTAAATTTTAAGAGCTCTGCAGAGAGCATAACATCTATACCCTCTATATGCCACCTTATTCCTTATACCTGCTGTAGCTGCTTAATGTTAGCTGCTTCGCGCCATTAAAGCGCGCGTACGCGCGTTAGGTCAAGGGCCTGATTTACAGCCATATTAACTATATTACAAAGCTTAAGTTCCTACTAGCCTTTAAAGCAGCCTTTAAGCAGTTAATTACCAAGAGCAACATCTACGCAAGCTTCAGAGGCGCTAGCCTAGTGCCTCATGATCTAGACGTAGTGCTATTAAAGCTTAATGTGCAGCTTCGTACGCCGTTACTAGCAGTAGTAGCAGCTCCTTAGGAGTCTTAAACACCTAGTAACGCGCGCGAACTAGAGGCTTAGTTAACTCTAGTTCATAGCAGGCTTTAGAGACACTAAGGATCCTCACCTACCTCTATTATTAAGTCGCTTAATAGGCTTACAAAAGGTGCTAAGATAATAGTCTATTCTATAGTGCTGCTCTATAATTAAGTCTTAACTCTGCAAGAGGTAAATAAGACCCTTAACAAGCGTAAATTATATAAAAGAAAGCGGATTTAGAAGCAAGGGACCTTAACGCAGGAAGAAGGAGAGGCTATAGTTGCCTAGCAGATTACAAAGCAGCAGGTAGAGCAGGAAAGGCGTCAAGAAGCTGCGCAATTAGGTAGAAGCAGGCAGGCTATTGCACGCTGCACGCGCTGCAGAGAGCCTGGGCACAACTCACGTACGTGCAAAAAAGATGCAGTAGCTACTACTTAATCTTAGACATCTATTTTATGTACTTTAATTAAGTTGTTATTAAGCTGCTTCGTTGCAAAGGTGTGAGGAGTTGGTGGGGTTACTGACTCGCTTGTATTACCAACTCGCTTGTAAAGTACGTTATACCTGACTACGGATATTGTTGTACCCAACTGCGGATAGTACTATACCCGACTACGGATAGTACTGTACCCGACTACGGATATTGTTGTACCCGACTACGGATAGTACTGTACCCGACTACGGATAGTACTATACCCGACTACGGATATTGTTGTACCCGACTGCGGATAGTACTGTACCTGACTACGGATAGTACTATACCCGACTACGGATAGTACTGTACCCGACTACGGATATTGTTGTACCCGACTACGGATAGTACTGTACCCGACTACGGATAGTACTATACCCGACTACGGATATTGTTGTACCCGACTGCGGATAGTACTGTATCCGACTACGGATAGTACTGTACCCGACTACGGATAGTACTATATCCAACTACAGATAGTACTGTATCCGACTACGGATATTACTATACCCAACCTGTTCCTTCAATATATATAGAAGGGAATTTCGTAGAGAATAAAAAATTAAGCCATTCATGAAATCCTGTTCTCCTGCCTTGCTCCGCTATTAATCCCCAATTGTTGCATGTCTTGCTATTAATTATTAATTTTTTACAAGATTACATAACTTAATTAGCTAATTAGTAACTTAGAGGATCGCTTACTAATCTATCTTGCCTTATGTATTTAAGCAACTCTTGTTTAATTTTTCCTATATAACATAAATATATAATACTCCTTTTGTTATTTAAAACCTTATTAGATTAAATTATTGCTTTTCTACTTTATAAATAACTTAAGCAGTTATGCTAAATGTTATTAAAGAACAGAACTAGGTTATGTCTCTAGATTCTTTAGAGTTAATTAACGTATTACTTTAAGAGAATTAAGCCTCCTTTACGTAAGAGCAAACACTTATACCCTAGCATTATTAGATAGAGAATAGACTGCTCCTCTACGTAGATCGTTTATGTGTCCTAGCAGGCTCGTTGCTATGCACCTAACTCATTTAAGAAGTATATAACTAAGTGTCCTCTGCATACCTAAGCGCTACTAAAACCTACTAGCTGCTAGCCTAAAAGTACTACTAGAAGGGCATAGAGGCTACGTGCAAGCGATACGTATAGAACTACATTCCCTGTTATAAAGCATATCTAAAACAGACCTAAACCCTAGGATTAATTTACCCTCTCTCTATCTCTAATTAACTAATATAGCACCTATATATTAACTTTAAGGATTTTCCTCTAGACAAGTCTAGATATAACTAGATTATAGTTATAATTAATTGCCTGTTAAAACAAGCAATATCTATTCCCTGCTATAAAACAATTAACGCCTAGGGAATAGCTACCTTATTTATTTAATAGGTGTACTGTTTTAGCCACATACCTAAAACTATTGTTTCTAATTATAGACCCTAGTTTATATCTAGTTTCTAGTCTAAATTCTATTAGATTATAGAAGTAAAAGTTAAGCTCTCTACTGCCTACTATAAGGAAACAGATAGCTAGACAGAGATTATAAACAAGTATATTAATTAAAGGCTAAGGCCTTTTATATCCTTTTACTAAGACAACTAGAGTTCCTTATTGCCTATAATTAACAGGGCTTAGATAACCTTGCCTTACGTAGCAATTAGAATGTTGCTATATTAAGTCCTATATAGCTCTAAACTACGCTAAAGTTAGGACTAGAAACACTTAACTAAACCTGTTATAGCTATAGACAAATTAAATTATAAGGATGCCCTAGCACTAGCAACCTACATGCATGCCGCCTAGGGAACAGCTAAAGCCTACATAGAGAAGGCCTAGAATTAGATGCGAAGCATAGTTAACTGATATTGCTAACTAGTTAATTAGACAGTTAGTAACATAGTCTACTTAGACACCTAGAACTTAGCAGTTCTAAGACTAAGGTAAAAGCTATTTAATTAATAGAAATGTTCCTTTAAAGTACTAGAACAAGTAGGAAACTTATATTGCTTATAGCTACCCCTAGGCTTAAAAATACATAACGTTTTTATACTAAACCTACTATATAAAGACCCCTAGGATCCCTTGCTAAGACAAGAGGCTCTAAAACTCCCTATAGTTATAATTAATAGAATTAAAGAATAGAAAGTTAAAGAAATACTAGCTAGTAAGCTCTACTAGAAGACGCTTAAGTACTAAGTAAGATAGGTAGGACATAACCCTAACCTAGCCTAGTACTAGGCCTTAAACTTTATAGGTTCCCTATATAAGCTAAAAGCCTTCTATAATAAGTATCTAAATTAGCTAGGACCTCCTAGGGCATTAACTAAGTAGATTAAGGCTTTTAATGCTAGTGTAGAGAATATAGATTACCTAGCAGACAATAAAGTATAGAAGTAGAGAGTTAAATTATACTATATAGGATTACTATAAATCTATAAACATATTGCTAGGAGGTTCTAATAGCGTGCTGTTAGACACCTCCCTTGTCCTCTCCCCCTCCTCCCCTACTACTGTCTTCTTCCTCTCTCCCCTCTAAATCTAATCTACCTCGTCCTTAGCTGTCTAATAGCGCTATAATGTTAGCCTAAAGGCTAGACACTAGAGCCTCTAGGGCTAAAACCTAACAGAGCAGCTTAGTACTTTAGTAAAACAAAGCCACCTAAATACTAGCTATAAGAAGACTAGCTTCCTAACTCCTTACTACCTAAGCGACTAGCGCTAGGCTATAAGCAGACTCTAAAACAGCCTTAAAGGCCACCTCCTTGTCCTTAACGCTCCCTACGTATTAGGCCGCTGTCTATATCTCAAGATAGCCTTAGAGGACTAGAAACTCCTCTTTGTAGTAGGAGAGGATCTACGTAGGTATTAGTAACTAGAACCCTAGCAGTATTAGACGTGTATTATATAGGATTACACTTTTTATTACGCGAGCTGTAATACTTATACTTCTTTAATCCTAGGGATTAGAAAGAGAATAACGCGCGCTAGCTACAGGCGAGCGCATGTATAGCCTAAAGGCAGATAACGCGGAAGGCCTCTAAAGAGGCTCTAGGGGGCGGCTAAAGAGGCATAGTGCGTGTATATATGTATGTGTGTATATGTATGTTTATAAGTATACGTGTGCTTGCCTATAACAGTTAGCAGGCTAGCTAGGACATTAATTTACTAGAGGGCGCGACAATACGTACTAGCAGTAAGTAGTAGGATAGCTAAGGAAATTAAAAACACTACGTATAGTAACAATATATATATATAGGTAGCTAATTATGTTGCTATAGCTAACGAAATTGCTATTAACACATAACTGTTAGCTAGGAGCTAGGTATATAACAATAACAAGCAGTTACTAACTTAGGTTAACGTTACATATTATAAAGATATCTCTATAGGCAACAACACTTTATTTATAGTTACCTACGTAGATTCTTTTTAGAGAAGTAAACAAAGACTATATTCCCTCTAAATTAGCTCTAAAGACTATCCTAACTAACTCTAATAAGGGACTATTAGCCTATAAGGAGGGGGGTAGTGTAACAAGGTAATAACCTCGTTCTAGGCTAAGTCCTGCTAACCTCTAATTAGGGGTCTACTAATTTCCCTTTAGGTCTAAACGTGTCCCGCATCAGGCCTAAACGCGTACTGTCTTGGGTCTAACCCCTGCCCCTAGCTATACCCCTATTTCCCTTATGTATATAGTCCCCTTTCTCTCTATAGCTAGCTTAGTAGTTTTTCTATATCCTTTCGTACAAGGCCTATAGGTGTTAATAGAATTCCTAGGTTCCTAAGTCCCCACGCACTCTTATATGCCTCTAAGTAAATTCCTACTATATTTAGACCTATTGTCGTGCCTACGCTGTTACAAGACTTAGATAAGAGGTTTAGTAAATATACTAGTAGAATACCTAATTCCCCTCCTAGTAAGCGAGACTTACAAAGCTTAGGGCTTATATCTAAACCCCTAAGTGTTATGCAGAGCTCTGCTAAGCAAGTCTCTACGCTAGCAAAGGAAGCAGCAACAAACTGCCTATAACCTAGAACTATACTAGCACTAAATTAGAATTATAAGCTAAAAGGCGCTTCTTCTATAAGGACAAGCTGCTAACTAAAGAAAAAGCAAGACAATAATACTAACAATTAGCTAGAGAGTAGGGGCAACAAGTTAGTAATAACATTAATTAGCAATATTAAGGATCTAAATAATCTAATTTATAATTTTATATACTAATTTTACCTAGGAGCATTTAAACAATGCTTAAAAGAGTTTATAAGCAATTAGCTATATAAAACTATAACAGAAGTAGTTATAGTAGCAATACTTAGCTACTAACTATAACACTCTACGCTATAAAGGCGCCTTAGGAGAGAGGATCTTCCTTTTCTACTAACTTTATAGAAGCAGCTTATAAGAGAACGTAAGTATTTTTTAAGCAATCTATTTATTAAAGCCTTATATAAAGAGATCTAGGTGCTAAGAGAAAACAATACTTAGAAAGTAATTAGCTGCTCTAAAAGCTCTATAAATCCTTTACCTTTAAAATAGGTATAGACATATAAGTTTAATAAAGACAAGATACTTAACAAGATTAAAGCAAGGATTATTATGCATAAGGACCTCTAGGAAATAGATTCCTTATAGCAAATATATATAGCAACGCTTATAGCAAAGTCCTTTTAAGCAGCTATAGCTATTATAGCAGAATTTAACCTAGAGGTACTATAATAGAACGTAGTAGAAGCATTCCTTAATGCCTACTAACGCTTAAACTTGTTTGTTACTATAGAACTACTAGACAGGTTTAAAATAGAAGGAAAGTATATAAGGCTCTAGAAAGCATTATATAGGCTAAGGGAGTCTCTTCTGCTCTAGTATAAGGAGTTTATAGACACTCTATAGAACATAGAACTTATAGCCTTAAATAAAAAGCCCTATCTTTTCTTTAATAAAGATTAAATAATTTTTATACTTTTTTATGTTAATAACATTTTGCTTTTTTTCTATAAAGATTATTAAAAAGAAGCCTATAAGCTTTTCTAAATTATATAAGACAAGTATATAATTAAGTTTATAGGGCTAGTTAAATAGTTCCTAGGCATATAAGTAATCTATAATAGAGATTAAAGAACTATTGCTTTAGTTTATAACGCCTATATTAAAAAGGTTACTAAGAAGTTTAGTCTAGATAAGACAAACTTGTTTCTAGTAACGCCTCTCCTATTAGAGAAACTTATTAAATCTATAAAAGAAGCATCTAAGCAGGATATTAAAAGGTACTAAAAGCGTATAAAAAGCGTCCTTTACATAGCAATAATAATTTAGCCTAATATTACTTATTTAACTTTACTACTATTATGCTTTCTTATAAATCTAAGCGTTTAACATTTTAAGGCTATCTATTAGCTAATTATTTACTTCTAGAGAACCTGCTATTAGGTAATTATATATAGAAACTATAGTAGGCCTAAGCTTATAATTTGCTATAATGTATTCTTTGCTAATAATTTAGAGACTTATAGATCCTTATATAGATATATTATGCTACTATTTATTAAAAACATATAACATTAATCTATATAAGCTATTACTATTACTATCTATTAAATAGATAGCACTATTAAATAAACAACTTAAAACTATGTAGAAATTAGGTTAAAACGAAGCTCTAGCTCGTAAAACAGAGCGTCTACGAGCTTAAAACAGAATAAGTTTCAAATAGTACTATACCTGACTACGGATATTGTTGTACCCGACTGCGGATAGTACTGTACCCGACTACGGATAGTACTGTACCCGACTACGGATATTGTTGTACCCGACTGCGGATAGTACTGTACCCAACTACGGATAGTACTATACCCGACTACGGATATTGTTGTACCCGACTGCGGATAGTACTGTACCTGACTACGGATAGTACTATACCCGACTACGGATAGTACTGTACCCGACTACGGATATTGTTGTACCCGACTACGGATAGTACTGTACCCGACTACGGATAGTACTATACCCGACTACGGATATTGTTGTACCCGACTGCGGATAGTACTGTACCTGACTACGGATAGTACTATACCCGACTACGGATAGTACTGTACCCGACTACGGATATTGTTGTACCCGACTACGGATAGTACTATACCCGACTACGGATATTGTTGTACCCGACTGCGGATAGTACTGTACCCGACTACGGATAGTACTGTATCCGACTATGGATATTACTATACCCAACCTGTTCCTTCAATACATATAGAAGGGAATTTCGTAGAGAATAAAAAATTAAGCTATTTATGAAATCCTGTTCTCCTGCCTTGCTCCGCTATCAATCCTTAATTGTTGCATGTCTTGCTATTAATTATTGATTTTTTACACTATTTAGGGGTGTAATTACTTAGAAAGTAGCTTGTTAGCCTATAGTTATAACTTTAACAACTAAAGCTAAGCTTCTTATACTTAGCAACGTTGCTAGAGAATCTATAGCTCTTAAATAATTCTTTAATAAAATTAAATTAGACTTAGGAGCTATATAGATAATCTACTATAACAACGCCTAAATAATCTAGCTAGTTATTAGCAAAAACAAAAAGATCTAAACTAAGCTTAGACATGTTAACATATATAACATATAGGTGCGTTAAGAATACTAGTAAGGATTATTTAAAGTAGAATACTTAGCTACTGCTAAGATGCTAGCTAATAGTCTAACTAAGAGTCTTATAAAGTAATAATTTAAGCGTTTTAAAGATTATCTTAACCTTTAAGACTTTAAATTATAAGTAAAGAATCTTAAAAAAGAAGATTAAATTTAAGTAGAGAAAGACTTATATAGAGTTAGAAAATCTAAGTAAAGTAAAAGCTTATATAGAGCCTAATAATCTAGTATAGTACATAGGCCTAGTTTAAGCAATGCTATAAGCATTATAAGTGCTAGCTAGACATAGTTATTAACTACTCTAGATTCTTTTTATATATACTCTTAGCTACTAGAGCCTCTCTTATAAGCTTCTCTATTATATTAAGCATCTGCTTAATTTTATTTAAAAGCTTATTAAATTGCTGCTCTTAACTCCTCTAGAGTAGAGGATTATTATAAACTTTAGAACTAGTATAACTAGATAACTAAGATAGATAATCCTTAGAACTAAGACAAGTAGTAGGCTCTGCTATAATATCCTTATAAGCCTTATAACTAGCATAACTAAGTAGCTAAGACAATAGCTGCTTAAACAGAAATAAAAAAGAATTAGTAGCAGAGTAAAGCTAAGCTATAAGTAAAGGTTACCTTAAACTAGATCTAGAAATTACGCTAAGATTATAGTCTTTATCTTTAAAAGGATTATCTTTCTAAAGATAACCCTTAGGAGTTAGACTTAGAGAAAGAAGCTAAGAATTAAAGGCCTTTTTCTAAGTAAGTAAGGGTTATAGAGTTCTTTAATCTTTAACATTAATAATATAACTTTTAATAAACGCCTAAAAGTCTTTTAACGTTTTCCACCACTAAGCGAGACACACTACTAAGCAAGACACCCCTACTAAAATCTACGTGCGCGACAGTATAACTATAATGTAATAACCACTACCTACTATATTAACCTTAAACAAAGCTAGGATTACTATTGCTATTAAAGCCATAAAATGCGACGCGTTATTATCCTAACGAGCTGCTGCACGCGCCTATATCGTGCCTCTATTAACCCTAGGGCATCAAAGCCATAGACGAGTATCACGACGCGATTGCGTACCCAACTGCAGGAACCTAACGCTACTAGAGGAGAAATTAATAGTAGAGTGTATACTTGACCTAGATTCTAGAGGCTTTCCACCCTTAAAGGCCCTACTACGAGATATAGCCAACAACCTGCGCGCCTAACAAGGGCTAAGGCTAGTTAGCATTAACTAGCTAGACTGCTTTATTAATTATATAGAGGAGCTTTAAACGCGCTAGACTTAATTATATAATAATTAAAGAAAGAAACAAGAGAATCCTAAGGTTATTAGCGCGTAGTTTACGCTAGTAGCTAACATAAAAGCAAAGTATAGCATTCTAGACAAAGACATATATAATTTTAACAAATCTAGCTTTATAATAGGAGTTATAGAGTCTTAGCTTATAGTTATAGCTATAGAGAGACGTAAGAAACCTAAGATAGTTTAGCTAGGCAATTATAAGTAGGTTACTGTTATTAGAAGCGTCTGCGCTAGTAGGTAGGCAATCCTACCCTTTATTATCTACGTAGGCAAGGTTTACATCTCTACGTAGTACTAGGACAAGTCTATGCCTTATAACTAGGTTATTGCTGTTAGTAATAACAGCTAGACAAATAACAACCTTAGAATTACGTAGCTAGAGCACTTTAACGCGTTAACAAAGTCACGTACTATAGGGGGCTATAGGCTGCTTATTCTTAATAGCTATAAAAGCTACTACTCTGCTAAATTTAAAGAGATCTGTTAAGAACATAAGATTATTACCTTATATATGCCTACGCACTTGTTATATCTACTATAGCCTCTTAACGTTAGCTGCTTCTTGCTGTTAAAGCGCGTATATAGTACTAAGATTATAGCCTTAGCGCGCCGCTCTGTTACCTATATTACTAAAACAGACTTCCTCCTAGCGTTTAAAACAGCCTATATAAAGACGTTTATAACAGAGACTATTAAAGGAGCGTTTAGAGGCGCTAGGCTTGTTCTACATAATCTAGATGTTATAATATTATGACTTAATATACGTCTCTCTACGCCTAATTAACTGCCTAAGCAACCTACTATATAGGAATTACAAACACTAAGCAATGTGCGCGAATTTAAGGCTTAATCTACTCTAATTTATAGTAAGATTAGATTATATGTTAATTTATTACTAACTGCTATTATTAAGTTGCTTTAGAAGCTTAAGAAAGGCGCGCTAGCAACAGCGCATAAACATGCTTTAATAGTAGGGGAGATTGCTTAGCTTTATAAGACAATTAAGGCCTAAACAAAGAGTAAACGTTATAAACAAAAGTATATATAGACTTAGAGCACGTTAACAATAGCAGAAGGAGCCCTGTTAGCCACTGCTTAGGGCGCTAGTGGGCAGGAAACTAGTAGAGAGTCCTTAAGGGGTAGTCGCACCGCAGGTGCAGCTCCGCAACAAAGACGCTGTGGGCGCTGCGGCAACACAGGGCATAACGCACGAACCTATGTACAGGCTGCTTCTAATACTTCTAATACTAAATAATATACTATGCTATTATATAATTTATAGTTGTTAATATATTGTGATTTATGCTGTTGTGGATCGTAGATTTTAGTGGGGGTGTCTCGCTTAGTAGTGTGTCTCGCTTGGTAGTGGAAAACGTTACTAGAATATTAGTAGTTTTTGCTTTAATATTATAGTAAAGTAGCTAGTAGAAGATCTTCTTTAAGTTTTTAGACTTAATAAAGGCTTTAATAAAGATCCTAACTTTTTTAAGCATTTTTAGCTACTAAAAATATTAGAAAAGTAATCTTAAGTAAAAGAAACAAAGGTTATACTTATATTAATACGCCTCTTTTTTAAGAGAAACTAATTTAAAGTAAACTATATATAGACAAGCAGCACTAAGAAGTTATTACTGTTTTTAACTATTAGTAATTATAGCTTAAGGATTAGAAAACACTTATATAGGCTTATAGAAAGCAGTAGTATACTTTAAGCATTTTATGTTTTTAGAACTAAGATTATATAATATAGAGTAACAGTGCTAATTCTTATTAAGCCTAGAAATTATAAATTAGACGCACCCTTAGCAGGGAACCTTATTAAGAGGGCCCTTAATAAGCTAAGCCTTTATAGAGGTATAAGAAGCCTTAGCCTTACCCTTAGGCTTATTATTAAGAGTAAACTAAGACAGAATATTGCTAGAAAGATTACTAGAAAGGGCTAGAGTTGTCTTTTAATGTTTTAGGTTTTTTAGCTAGGTTAGAGACTTAGACACTATAGTCTTAAGGCATAAAGACTTATAAAGCATAGTAGCAGGCTTAAATTATAAGACGTTAGCAGCAATTTTATTTTCTTTATTCTTAGAGTTCTTAACCTCTAAGCCTATATTACTAGACTTAGCTTTATCTAGGGACTCTTTATAGCCCTACGCTTAAGACTTATAAGGGCGCCTAACGTAACTGCTAGAAAGAGCCTTAGAGCTATAAGTAACCTTGTTCTTGCCTATCTATAAGAATTAGCAAGAACAAAAGAATTAGTAGAAGCAAGGAATACTTACCTTAGGAGAGCATAAACAGAAGTTAAAAAGTAAGAAAGAGAGGCTTAGAGAGGCTTAGAGAGGCTTAAGAAAAGAGGAGAAGAGAGAAAAGGAGAGAGAAAAGGAGAGAAGAGGAAAGAAGAGAAGAGAAAGAAGATTAGAGAAGTAAAAGAGAAAAGAAAGAGAAAAAAAGAAGTAGAAAAAGTTAGAAGCCTAAGAATAAAGGTTAGAAGGTCTAAAGTAAGCAGGGGACCTGCTACTTATAGACTAGGGAGCTATAGCCTAGGAGAGCTATAGGTAACTAGGCTAGTAATTATAACTGTCCTATGCTACTCTTAAGAGCTCGCGCGTGCTATTTATAAGCTAGAGATTACCTTATTAGTATAATAATAACTATATACTATAATTAGAAAATCCTACATAGCTAAAGGACGTAGCTAATCTACGTGCGCGCGATTTCTAGCGTATAAGTCTTGTAGCAAGAGCAGTGACTACACTGCCTACGCATAGGAACTTATAATAGAAGCATGACGTTATATAACGTAGTCCACAAGCGAATGTTTAACACAAGCGAGTGTTTAGCCCCACTACTAAAACGCAGCTAACTTACTACTAACTGTGATGCATTAACAACTATATAATCTATTATCTTTAAAAGAGGCTAGAATTAACCTAGCTATTTAAGCTCTTAATAGAGACGCGTCTTTAACTGAGGCGCGCGCTGTAGCACTCTATAACGTCAATTAAATGGCTCTCCGCTAACAACGCGCAGGGACGACTATGCAACGCGACTATATGGCTAACAACAAGAAGCTCATAAAGCTAGAGGAGGAGGTGATTATTAAGCATATACTTAATCTAGATTCCCAAGGATTTGCGCCTACTCTAGGTGCTATATAAGAGATAGCCAACAAGCTTCTTACTAAGCGCGGCGCTTAACTAGCAGGCATCAACTAGCTATCTAACTTTGTCGCGCGTACGCTAGTAGTTAAAACCTACCTTAACTAACTATATAATCATTAACAAGCAAAATACAAAGATCTAGCAATTATAAGCAAGTAGTTTAAGCTTATAGAGGCTACATAATTAAAGTATAGCATTATAGCGTAGGACATATATAATTTTAATAAGACAGGCTTCTAGATAGGGGTTATATTAAGCTAGACAGTCGTTATAGGCATGGATAGACGTAATTAGCTAAAGGCTATATAGCTAGGCGACTATAAATGGGTGACGGTTATTAAAGGCATTAACGTAGATAGGTAGGCAATACCTCTATACGCGATCTTTAAAGGCAAGAATTACCTATCTGCCTAGTATAAGGATAAGGATATACTAAAGGACTAGGCTATTAGTGTTAGCAACAACAGCTAGACAACTAACAAACATAGAATTACGTAGCTAGAGCACTTTAATCTACACACAAAAGATTATTTAGTAGGCTTATAGCAGCTGCTTATTCTTAATAGCTATAAGAGCTATCACTTAGTTAAATTCCTAGAGCTCTGTAAGCAGAAGCGTATTATAGCGCTCTATATGCTAGCACACGCGTTATATATTCTATAGCTGCTTAACGTTGCCTGCTTTTCGCCGTTAATGCGCGCGTATAGTACTAAGATTAGCTAGTTAATCTGCTACTAGATTAACTATATTAACAAAATAATATTTCTACTAGCCTTTAAAGCAGCATTTAAGCGCTTAATTATAACAGATAATATCCGCGCAGGCTTTAGAGCTACAGGGCTAGTCCTATTCAACCCAGAGGTAGTGCTCTCAAAGCTCAATATACGGCTACCTAATTAGCTAGCTACTCCACTACTAGATACTGCCTAGGAGGCTCAAACACCTAGCAATCCTTATGAGGTTAAGGCTTAGTTAACTCTACTATATAATTAGATTTAAAGGCATTAGAATTCGTCTCCTTCTGCTATGCTTGATCTAGCAAAGCAGCTAAGCAAGGGCGCTATTAAGATAGCTCATGTTGCTGTTTTACAGCGTAATTAAGCAGCTGCCTTAGAGAGGGCCTATAAGGCAGCCATAAAGCGCAAGCAGCGTAAAAAGAAGCAAATTTAGAAAGGAGGAACTCTAACAGGTTATTAGGGCTCTAAGTTAAGCACTTAGAAGCTTGCTAGTATAGCAGGAGGTAGCAAAAGGCCTTAGGAAGAGTCAACTGCTAATAGCAGCGTAGCGCGCGTATGGCGCTGTAAGCGCTACAACAAGCCTAGGCACAACTCTTGTACATGCGAATATAAATCTAAGGATATTAAATAACCCTAGAGCAGTTTATTTTATATAGTATCTTTTAGCGTTGTTAAATTAACAGTATTTAAAGTTTAATTTTAGTAGTAGGGCTAAACACTTGCTTGTGTTAAACATTTGCTTGTGGATTACGTTAGAGCTTAATAAGGCTCTAACTATAATTATAGTATAATATTAATAATGCTTAGGCTATAAATATAACATAATATTATAAAATAACGTGCTAAAGGAGACTCCTAGAAAACACTTAGTATAAGGGAATTTTTAGAGATGCTTGCTAGGGGTAAAATAGGTAGTGTAACGCTTTTAGGGTTCATTATAAGCTATAAATTTATAGCAAGAATGCTTGCATAGATGCGCGCCTACGCTAGGGGGTGTGTTGTAGTCTAAGATCACGTAACTTAATTAGCTAATTAGCAACTTAGAGGATTGCTTACTAATCTATCTTGCCTTATGTATTTAAGCAACTCTTGTTTAATCTTTTCTATGTAACATAAAAATATAATACTTCTTTTGTTGTTTAAAACCTTATTAGATTAAATTATCGCTTTTCTACTTTACAAGAGCCCTAAGCTAGGAGCATTAGAGCTCTAGTTTAAATTGACTATAGGGAGAGGCCTATAGTACTATCACTGCACGACGTAAAGAGAGCCGTGGGCTCTGTACAAAACTACCCTTAATCCCCTGCTATATAATTAGAAGCCCTAAGGCAGCAGGCACTATACAGGCCTAGAGATAGCAGGCCTACTAACACTAACTATATCACTAGCAGGCACTATAGAGGCCTAGAGACAGCAGGCCTATATACTATACCTCTATAGACAACGGGGTCCTAGAGCAGAGCTTATTAAAATAGGGAAACTATTAAGGCTCAAGATGCGCGTGGATCCTACTGCTAAGCCTACTAGCAACCTATATACGCCTAAGTCTAGGTTGCTAAAATATGAGGCTTAATTCTATAATAAGAGCGTATTTAAGGAGGACTACTTAATTAAAACCACGCGCGTATAGGCCTAGTGTGCTAGGAAAGCACTAGCGCTCTAGACAGAGGCCACTACCTAGGGCGACAAGGATTACGATTTAATAAGCCTCTGCCTAGACCTGCTATCCCTCATGGCTACGGACTAAGCCATAGTAGCAAGCAAGTTGCTATGGCAAACTATAAAGCTATAGGCTTACTATAACCACTCTAACACGCTTGCTAAGGCTATTAACATAGCAGAGGCTAAGCACGTGGCTGTTAGCAAGGAGCTAGAGGAGCTTTAGGCTCTACTAAACAAGACGCTTAAACGCCTAGCTAATTACAAGGACGAAATTAAGCAGCTAAAAGCTACACCTGCTGCTACGCTAAAGCGCAACTAATTGTTCCTCTCTAACAGAGCCCGCTAGGTGCTAAGCGCTACACTAGCGCTAACTACCCTAACCCTAAGGAAGCATCTATAGTTTGAGCTAGTTACGCCTAGGACGCTAGATGCCTCTTACCTAAGCAACATAAGCTAGGGAACTAGGCTAAAACTGTTAGCTAAAGCAGAGAACTTGCTAAAGTTTACTAGCGAAGACGACGTTAAGTTTAACTACTAGAAGGACCTGCTTATAGGCAAGCTACTCTATAACGTAGACTACTTTATGCTAGCTAATAGCAACCCTAAGAAGGAAGAGACGCTTATATACACTACGCTAAGACTAAGGTAGGTAGCTAAGCACTAGGCTAGCTAGTACTATATCTAAAGGCCTAGGAGCAACAAGGGGAGACTATAATAGTAGAAGACATTATAAGCTTCCTAGAGAGGAACTTTAAGGACACTAATTAGCAAACAAAAGCTAAAATAGAACTCTGCTAGCTTAGAATAAAACTAACCTAAGACTTTAGAGACTTTAAAGCTAAGTTCACTTGCCTAGCTAACAAAGCTAAGCTGCTGCTAGAGCAGTAGAAGGACGAAATCTATAATGCCCTAGCAGGTTAGCTCTAAGTGCACCTAGAGGTCTATTATAACAACAAAGCAGTTAGCTTCTTTAACTACACTAAGCAAGCTTGCTAGATAGCTTTCTCCTTATAGAGATCTGCTGCTAAATTAAGCATATAACGCGCTTAAAGAAGCTAGGAGAAGCTCACGCGCTAGAACGTACTGCGACCTTCTGCTACCCCTACGATCCTAGCGATCCTAGCGATCCTAGCGATCCTAGCTACGAAGCCGCGAGCATCTCAGGCAGCACCTAAAGCTAGCCCCACGACCTGCTACTCATGCTACTAGGCTAGCTATATAAGCTGCGACTGCCCCTACGCCCGCGCTAAGAACAAGGCTATAGAAGCTGCAGAGGAGGAACCTAATGCTGCTCCAAGCTCTAGCAAGGACAAGAGCGAATTAGGGGAAGACTTACTCTAGGGGAAGTCTCTTTCCTAGAGTTTATAGACAGAGCGCTCCTACTAGAGCCACGTGAGCTACTATTTAGCAGCAAGCCCTTCACGTAGCCTTGTTATATCTCGCTAATAGACTAGCTATACGTTTTAATAGGCTCCTAGATATAGGCGCTAGCACCTATAACCTAATCTACCTATGGCACCTATAGACGATTTAGAAGCACCTATAGCCTAAGATGCTTAGCATTAACTCTATCTCTATTATAGGCTATAATAATTGTCTAAATAGGCAAGTAGATAAGTACTTCTACATAGATCTTATAATTAACGGCTACTACATACCCTTGCTCTTTGCTCCCTATAATACTAGCTGCTATAACCTAATTATAGGGCGCAAGCTACTAGAGGAGGCTAGTGTCTAGATTAACTGCTAAACTAGATCCCTTCTATAGCTAGAGAACGCTAGAACATATAACTATAAGCGTAATATTATCGTCCCTACACGCAGCGCCCCCCTATAGGCAAATTAGGCTTACTAAGCTAATGTAAACTAACAAGACAAGCTTATAGAGGTAGCTATAATTATGCTAAGCTAGACAACCTAGGCGCGCGATTAAAGGAAAAACCTAAGGAAGATAGAGAAGCAGCTCTACCCCCGCCTAGAGCTCCCTAGTGCTAGCTAGCCTTAACAACGCTAGCTAGCTATATTAAGAGAAACACTTATAGGAGCAGGACTAGAGGTAAACGTTGTTAACGCGCCTGTATTTATGCTTAACGCTAGGCGTAGGGAGAGTTATAATTAGACACCTTAGCGTCTATAAGGTAGAGCAACTAATTAGAGACTATAAAGAACAGCTAGCTACTACTAGCCTAGAGACAAGCTCTATAACCTAATGCTTAACAAGCTCTGTTACCTATGTACGCTAGAGCTATACTAGCTTACTTCTTAAAAAAGGACTTAGACGTACTACTACTACACTATCCTAGGGTTAATTATAATATTAAGCTAATAGCTAAAAATACACTGTTAAGCAGCCTGCTATATAGCATATTGCTTAAGCAGCTTAGGCTAGTTAAGGAATACTTAGACAACTACCTCTAGCGTAGCGTTATCACACATAGCAGCGCTAGCTACGCGTTACTAGTGCTATTTATAAAAAAGCCTAGAGGGGGGTAGAAGTTCTACGTAGACTACTATAAGCTTAATATAATTATAAAGAAAGACGCGTACTCTATACTACTAATCTATAAAACGCTTACATAGCTAGCTATAGCTAAAGTCTTTATAAAGCTTAACATACGCTAGGCCTTCTATTATATTTAGTTAACAAAAAAGATTAAGGATCTAACAACTTTTTAGACGTGCTATAGCAACTATAAGTACTATATACTACCTTTTAGACTCTATAATAGCCTTATAACCTTTTAACGCTATATTAATAGAGTACTATTATTATTATTATTAATTCTTGTTTACTGTCTAATGTAAGCCCTATTAGCTTATATAGACTATTGCTACTATTTACACTAGGTGAACAAAAAACCCCCTATTAGCTAGTCGTAGAAGTAGCTTCTAAAGGCTTGCCTATACTAGGGGAAAAACACCTTTTGTTTATGTGCTATATATGCGTACCTAGGCAGGCGTAGGCAAGACGCCTACGCCTATAGGTTGCTGTTGTCCTCTAGCCTTAACTGCCTACCCTGTTACGCTTTCCTTAACCTAAGTCTTAAATGCCCTCTATGTCTAACGTCCTTTATACTTTATAATGTTATATATGTCTGTCTTTGTTCTCTCTTCTCTTACTCTATGCTCTATTAGTATAGCCTCTACGTCTACTATTCTTCTAGCGCCTATTGTTATAACATAACGCCTAAACTGCTGTTATAACATAACAACCTGTCTAAAGGACCCTCCCCTTCTGCTAAAGCAGGATCTTTGCCCCTTATATTAGGTGTCTGTTACTCTAGGGTCCTAACCTAGGTTCTCTTCTATAGGAAAGAGTAACAATCTACGTCTTATAATTATAGTTATCTAGCTTAGGGCAGTTATAGAGGCAAGGGGTAGTAAGAGGTTTGTCTAGCCTAGGGGTAAGAGGTCTGCCTAGGCTGCTATTTCGTCTGCGTAGCGAGGGAGTGGGGTGCGAAGGTTGTTTTTTAATTATATTGTTTAGTTGCTATAGGTAGGTAGGTAGGTAGTCCTTTGCGTTATAGGGTTTGTAACTGTTCTAACTATCATAGGCGCGTTAAGTTATGTTACGCATAGTTGCGGTGAAAATTCTGCTCTGTCTCACTACAGGGCATCGTCACCTACTGCGCCGCCCTTAACGCGACGTCTCTGCGCTGGCTCTGAGCTTATGAGAGTTAGGTTCCTAGGCTTCACCACGTGGAGGTGTAGAGTCTAATTTCGAAGCCCTAATAGAGTACTATATAGCCTACTTAACAACACATGCACTACGTACTTTAATAATATCCTAATCTACTCTAATAACTCCTTATAGTATAAGGCGCATGTTGCTAAGGTGCTACGTTAGCTGCTAGATATAGGCCTATAGGTAGACTTTAAGAAGAGCGAATTTGTAGTTATAGAGACAAAGTTCCTAGGCCTTATTATTAGCATAGAAGGCATACGTAAGGACCTAGCTAAGGTAGCTATAGTTTAGAACTAGCTAGTACTAACGTCTATTAAGAGCCTATAGTTATTCCTAGGCTTCTATAACTTTTACTACGCCTTCCTTAGGGACTATAGCTATATTATATAGCTACTTACTAGGCTCTTTAAGCGTAGCGCATAGCACTCTTTTAGAGATCCTAAGCTAGTAGCGTTCTAGCGCGCTAAGGACCTTATGCTGTCTAACAGTGTCTTTACGCACTATTTGCTAAACTATAGGACGCGTATAGAGACTAACGCTAGCAATAGGGTTACTATAGAAGTACTGTCTTAGCTATAAAACAATAGCCTCTAGCGCCTAGTAGCGTTCTACTCTAGGACAATAAGCCTGCTATAGATAAACTATAACATATATAATAAAGAAATGCTTATAGTTATCTAGGGCCTATAGGAGTAGCGCGCTTAGCTAATAGGCCTATAGCAAAAAGAGCCTTTTACTGCTATTATAGACTATTAAGCTCTTAAGTACTTCTTAGTTAAGCGCAAGCTTATACCTTGCTAGATATAATAAGCTATGCTAGTAGCTAACTATAACCTTACGCTTACCTACTAGCTAGGAGTAGCTTGTCACGGTACTACTTCTACTAGGTCTTGAGTTCTCGGGAGAAGACAAGGGCTTGGTAGTTGTTAGTAGAAGCAGTAGTCTCGCTAGTTGATTCTCAGGGCGAAGATAAGGTCTGTCGTTGTAGGGTGATTTTATAGTATTAAGGGTATAATCTATAAGGATTAGGTAACTAATATATTAAGTATAACTAAAGAGATTAAACGTAAACTTCTATAAGGGTAGTTCGCCTTCTAGATATAGAGATATATAATGTTAAGTGCTCTGTCTTGCTCTGCTTGCTCTATAAGATTAGTAAGAGCACTAAGAGCATCTATTATATAACCTGCTCTACTTGCCCTGTTGCGTTAGAGAGAGCGCAGAGAGCGCCAAGCCTTCTTGCTTAGTCAGCGACTCTGCTCTGCTGTTGCCTCTGGTTCTAACAGAGCAACTCCCTCAAGGCGACAGGTTATAGCGGGGCTAGTGCTAGTGGTTTGTAACATTATCTCCCCTTCTTAGGACTTTGTTCTTAAAGTTTCTATTATGCTAAAAGTCTCTCTAACTAACAGCACATAACGTCGTCTTAACCTTGCTATTTTTATTAATACTTTTAGTAACGTTATGCCTATAGCTTGTTAAAACTATTATAAGGCAAAACTAGTATGTTAGGTATATATTTAGTTAGGTTAGTATAGCAAGTGTAACTAAAAGAATCTATAAGATTATAACATCTATATCCTAGAAAGTAAATAGGTGTTAATTTATAAAGATAAAGAGCGTCTATAGAGTTGTCTAGAGGCTCTAGAAAAGGAAAAGGCTAAGGTTAAAAAGTCCTTACATAAAAATGCTAAAAGGGCGGCAGAGGCAATATTAGTAGAAGAAGCGTTGCTTTCTTTGTTAGAACAACAAGAGGCTACGCTGTCTTCCTCTAGTGCGCTTATATTGTTGCCTTTTAC
>MCFA01000241.1:0-61042 GCA_002105025.1 Clohesyomyces aquaticus
ACCCGCGTGGCTGGACATCCTGGTCGTAGCGCCGTTGCCTGAGGCCCGTCGTGCCCTTCCCCTCACTCGTGGCCAACAGCTCCGCCACGAGCTGCAGACGAATTCGTATGTTGCGCGTTATAGGCCTATGCTTCCTCGTCCGGGTCCAGCTGCCTTGCCGCCGCTGTGCACTGTGGATGGAGACCATCTTGGTCGTCTTTACATGGTTGGGCTGGACATGTCTTTTGCATCGACCCCGCGCCGTCTGATTGGCCGCAGACCGCAGCTCGTTCTGGGAGAGCAGAATGGGGAACATGAATTTGATGTATTGCAACACGTCCCTCTAATATAATCCAATCGCCTCTTGATCGACGGAGCGTCTATGCGAGGACTAGCAATAAATCAATAACCAACCAGCTCAACCTCTGTTAAATGAGAGTAAGAATGATACAAACCCCCCGTGCCCCCCCAAAAAACAAAAACCAAAAAAACCCTCCAACACTACTCCGTACCACCACAGCTCATGTCCTCATGTTGAATGACACCAAATAAGCTCAAGTAGCCTATATGATGGTCTGACGTGATGAAAACCGTCGTTCTCATCAGCGTCCACGACCTCTTCCTTCGAGGAGGTCGACTCTGCGCAGCCGTAGCCGCTGAATGGCTCAGTGAAACCTTCAATATATGAATATATGAAGGTGGTCAAAACTCTCCAAAGCCCCGCTATTGCAGGGCTTTCGGTGGAGTAGATGTAAATCTGTTTGTTTGGCAACGCCAAAACGGGGCAGGACATGGGCGAAATGCAGTCACTGCGTTGAGCTGGTCGATACAGTTTGCTCTAAAGATAGAACATACTGTCTACGACAGCAGGGTGCACATTTCTTTGCCACTGCGTGGCCGAGAAAGCAACAGAGCCGTCGCCTTTCAGGACGCCATGCAGATACGATCGACCTCGTTCGCAAAGCAGGTCGGCGTAGTAGGCGGGAGGGCAGATGCTGACGGCACGCGTTGCCCTAGCAAAGGTGTAGCACAGGTTATGAGTCTAGTGGTTTAGATCAGTAAAAGTTGGATTCCAGGGTCAAGCATGTTGAACTTACCAGTATTTGCAACTGATCGGCGCCAAATCGATTCTCGTCCTTGAGCACAACGTAGTGGGCCGGCTTGGACGTGCCCTGTAGACCTTTGTGGGCCAGGAGAAAGAAGTCGAAGATCTTTTCTCCAGTCACACCGCGATCAACGACGGTACCGGGAAGAGGGTTTCCGGTACGGCCGTCGGCGTCCTGAGGGTTGGTGGGGTAAAAGCGTGTATGGTGCCTTTTACCGACAACAACAATGGAAATTTTGGGGTGATTCGCTTTAGCCCCATAAAGCTTATCGAAAGCCTTGATGAATGCCGGGTACTCCTGCTCCATGACCGTGCGATACTGCCCCTCAGAGACACCATCACGGTAGACGATGACCTTGTTGGGTAAGCCTTTGTTGTATCGTTGCCAATGCTTCAGACGCTCGATGATCATCTCCTCAAGCTCGGCCACCATTTCCTGTTTGCCCTTTTGCGTACGTATACTGGCAGGGTATTGCGAGAATCGGGCATCGATAGAGGCAACTACGCCGGCAATACTCGGCGATGTCTCTGCGCTGCCGGGAGACGGATGCGTGACATCAATACCAAAGACAATCGTCTTCGCGTCAAGAGGCTTCAGCTGACTGTTATCAATGAAGTGGTTGACGCCGCCCAACTTCTGATTGAACTTAAGCGCTACATTGGCAAAGTACTGCGCTTGACCTTTCTCATTCGACCACTTCTTCCCGATGTTGCAGACATTGGGTATACCGATCCTAATGTCGCAGACGTATTTGATGCAGTCGTACAGCAACGCATTGTCGCTTGGAAGGAGGACAAATAAGAACTGTGGCTTGGCGGGGAAGGTTCGTATGGCCCCATCAATATCCTTCTGGACTTTGTCAGTGTTGCGATTTTGTAGATCGAAGAAATTGACGGTGGCGAGCTTTGGCGGTTGAACGGGTCCCGCTTCTATGCCATAAGTCTGGAGAGACTGTCTGAAGAGCCCTAAGAGTTCCAACACTCTTTGCTGACCTCCGAAGATGGTGTCGCGGTTGCCCTCGTTGATGACCAGACAATTCCAGGACGGCAGTTTCTTTGGAACGGTGAATGGCTTCTGTCCAATGGTCCTAACATCGAGATTCCAGGCACCATCCCTCGGTATCACAGAGTTCGATTTGTAGCTCAATTTGGGAGCGACCAGAATGCGCCCATGAACAGTCAGCATATTCGGGTCGACCTTGATGCTGAACTTTGTCAGGTTCGTGTTCAAACCCTGCGACACAGGGTTGATGCTGGTGACATGGAGACCATCATCCATGATCGACTTCGCATTGGCAGAGGGCTGCCGCGCCGCAAATCGAATCATTTCTCGAGTTTGATCTCCGAGAAGTAGGCGTCTGGCTAATTGTCCGGGTAAGACGCTGCACAGCTCGCCAGGGATCCATTTCGGACTATCGCGTGAGCCATAGTTGACGAGGGGAGCCTGTGGTGTTTTGAGGACGATTCCGTGCGCGGATTGAAAGTACGCCTGCACAGTGACCTTCTTCTTCTCGCCGTTCGGTTCTGTGTGGTCAAATTGGGTATTGATAGCATTCTTGCCAAATGTCGACAGATCGAAGAGATTGTGCACCTTGCGCTTCGTTGCAGGAGCCTTGCCTGCTGCAGGTTTCCCGCCTTTCTTTCCCTTTGCCGCGGAGTCGTCACGGATGTAGTTCGTCTCAAATCGGAGCTTGCGGACGAAGGTAGCGACGCGTTTATGCTCGGATTCGTTTCGCATGCCTATCCCGTTGTTGACATCCTTCAGGATATCCAGCAGTGGTCCAGATTTGTAAAATGCCCCAGTAGCCACGTTGACATTTACCAGGATTCGATTGATACTGGTCCGGACACTTGAAAAGTATCCTCGAAGGGCCTCTAGTCCCGTTCCAAGATCAGTCTTCTGGACCTTTGCGTGCTGGCCGAAGGGGTAGAACTTGTTGCCCCCAGCAGTAGCGACATTTGGGTCGCTGCTGGGGACATACGACAGGATAATGTTGAGAGCTTGGATGGTTTCAAGCTTCAAGGGGTAAGTGGCTGCATGACCAGAGATGTCTTTCATCAACTCTGCCAGGGAGACAGTACCCAATTCCTCAACCAAAGCCTTTACGTTGTTGCGCTTTCGAGCTGATTTCCGGCCCTCAGAGTCGTTAGCAGCAGGTGGGGGCAGCGGTTCCCCGTCCGCAGGAAACCATTCGAGAGCGAAATCCTTTCTTTGGCCACCGAGGCCGATCTTCTTCGATGTGATGAGCACTTGGGCCCAGTCGCTTGCAGCTGGAACGCCGGCGAAAGGGGCCTTCTGGAGTAGTAGCTGGATCAACCGCTTCCTCTTAGGCTTGGGCAACTCATTGTCGGGTTGGAAGGCGACGCTATAGCGATAAAAAAAAGTATCCTGAGCCACGCCTTTCAAATCGAAGTAATTGGTCCATAGGACTATCTTCCTTCCCTGTGTACCATAGCCTGGACGGCGGGGAAGCTGGTCGGTCAAAGAGGTGCTGGCGAGAGCTGCCGAAAGATCCTTGACGGAAGCATCTTCGGCCTTTGTGATCGCAGGATCGGGTTGAGGGAAATTGCCACCGCTACGCGGCCAGTGTCAGTATTTTCCAAACCTTCGACGAGTTCGGACGCGGCTTACCCGAAAACACTCATGCCTTCAGCACCACCACGTCCACCTCGAAAACCGCCACCACCACCACCACCACCTCCACGTGGTGGTCCTTGGAAACCACCGCCACCGCCGCCGCCTCCTCCACGTGGTGGTCCTTGAAAGCCTCCTCTTCCACGACCTCCTCTGTCACCACCACCTGCCCCACGGCCACGTCCACGTCCACGATCAGCCATGGTCTACTTTACGCTACGTGTTGGCCGGGCCGGGTATGATGGTATGTGGGGTATAAATAACGAAGAGTTCTATGATTGGATGATGCGTCAGATTTAGACACGACAATATGTTGAGTGATGAGTGAGAGAGACGAACGAGAGAAAGATATACACATATATAGAGGGTAGGCACGTAGGGAATGGACCCCCGTTCTCCTTCCAACGGCCACCCTGGCGTGTCTACCCTTTGTAGGGAGGGCAGGATTGTAGCGGCGAGCTTCAAAGAGCTAGCTAACTAATGCTTGCCCGTACAAGGACATAATCAACACAAGGGCCCCCCCGGTGGGTTTGGAGAAGACAAGAAATGCAAAACTATTGAAAAGCGTAGTTTGCGTCGTGGTAGAGATCAAAGATCCTCACTCTCTGCACAGCGAACCGAGGTCGAGCGCTCAGGCAGCGCTCAAAGAAATAGGCGTGACTCACCGTATCCAAGTAATACGCTCACCAATACGCTGATTGGCTATCCGCTAATAGGAAAAATATGATAAAGGTGTCGAGATTCTCTCAAACCCCACGTTAAAGGACCCAGGACGAGATGAAAAGAGGGAACGACACGATTCTGGGGTCTCGACCGGCTTTTGGCTACCTGAGAAGCCCTGTCGCGGTGTCACGTTTCGGGGCTAGACAGGGGTGTCGGGTTCCAGCGGTGTGCGGGATCGAATTAGCTGCACACAAGATCAAAGAACAGCAGATGGGGGCAAGATAATCGGATGACGTTCGGACTCTCGCCCGCAATGCGCGATATGTTCGACGAAGCAAGAGGGCTTTGGGATAGTTAAGAGAGAAAGCTGACTGTCATGTTTGGAGGTCTGCGAGTCCCCGTCCCATCCTTCAACCTCCACCTCCAGGCGGGGAGGCCAACACCGCTTTCGCAAGCCCTGCGTCACCACGATCCACTTTTGCAGCAGCTCGGACGAATCCCCTGACTCACGGATCGGATCGGACACTGTGGGCTATCATCTCGACTGAAATCACAGCCCCGTTGTTGTCCCAGCCTTGCGGGAAGACAATACTGCTCCCTGGCGTGTAACTGTGTCTTTCCCGGAATTGGTTGAGGCCGGAGGACGAGAGCGTTGGTCTTCTGTGCGGTCGCGTTTAGGGAAGGATAACTGGGGCCTCAGCGCCCAACAGATCGTGCGATGGGATGGAAGGACGTGGACGATGTCTTGGGGCAGCTTGGACGTGCGGTACGAAAGAGCTTAGTTATCGCCCGTGACGAAATGTTCCGAGGCCATTGTCGCACAGCGTCGAAACTGCAAGCCTTGTTGGATAAGATATCTATGCCTTGCAGCAAAGACAGTTGCAGAACAATTGAGGGCACGCAGTACGAATTGCATTAGAAGCGTTTGTCTTGTGGCACGATCTCCACAAAACCGCATGGACGACATAGGTATATATTCCGCCTCAGTCTCAGTCCAGCCCACGTCACTCAAAGTTTCAGGTCGTTTGCTCATATGGCATGTAGCGCCCCGAGGTCTGCCAACGACCATCCTAATCCGAAGTCCCATTTCCACAGGCCTTATGTATCCTTCCATTTCCCCGAGACGACCTGCCAGAGACAGGCCGTGGTATATCCGGATGCTGTTTCCTCATGTGGCGCAAGTAGTTGTCATGCCGAGTAAAACCTTCCTCCTGCGGACATCCCACCTCTCCACAATAAAAGAATTTTCCCACGCGAGTCTGATCCCTGGGGCCTTTATGGAGTGGCCTGTGAGTCTTTTCGTGGCGCCGACAGTCTGCCTTCGTTTTGAAGAGCCTGTGACATATGTAACAGGTTTTGTTAGACAGTTGGGGTGGTATAGTCTGATCTTCAATGTGTCCTCTGTTTCCTGGTTAGCATATTAGACGTGTTAGGGAGTAAGGGTGTACCCACTGGTATTGTCCCGCATTTGTAGTGGCGAATCGGTCTTCGTCGTGGGTGCACTGGTCGGGTGGCAGGGGCGGTGGAGTATGTGGAGAAAGTCTCGACGTCGCGGACATGCTTTGAGAATGGGCTCGTGTATTAGGATGCCTGTGCGTGGCCTTACTCGGAGAGTTAGCTCGCGGATGACAATCCTTCTTATCAGAAAATATAATGACGGGAGGTCCCGGTACCGGTGTCGTCGGTTCTGGTTCTGGATCCGGTTCAAGTCTATCCGAAGCAACAGGATGAGTGTGACTTGTTGAACCATGTGTAGATCTATGCGTACAATAGGAGGATATGGTCTCTATCTTTTTCTGGTCAAATAAGAAGCCATAAGCAAGGGCTGTTGACTTACTGGTATATAGCTGGACTTGATTTTCTGCATCGCATATGTTGATGTCTCATCAGATACCAGATGAGGAAAGAGTAGGCGATCTTCACCTCCAACGGAACTGCTTTGCGAAGTCGTTGAGCCTAAGACGTGTTGGTTTGGAAGTGTGGAATGGGTTTCGTGCTCGATTGCTTCCTGGCTTGAAGATAGCTCTCGACCAACCGCACCTTGTCCACTGTGTGTTCGAGGGGACATCCATTCCGAGTATATCGTGAGCTCGTAATGCGTGGCATAAGTGTTCGGAACCTTTATAGAATCGGTTGACTGAATATAGTTGGCTTGGTTTCGACCAACGCAGGTGTCTGAAGTGGTGTTGTAGAAGCTCCCATTGTGTGGTGAGTCCGGCGACATGTCAGACGTTCCCCACTCCTGAAATTTCTCATATGAGTCTTCCGACATTGAGGAGGCTGAATAAATAGCGAGGGGGCAAAGGTAATGGGTTCCAAAACCAGTGCTTCAAAGACGGGAGTCTTACCTTCCCCACGGAGCGACACCTATCTACTTAAATAGTTCAAGCCGCATGATCCTTGACATCCCAACCCGGCCTCAGTCTTCGCAAAACTCCAGAATCAAGTCTGAACAGTATGTATTCCTTGGAAGCATAGTTTACGGGAAGGACGTGATGCCTCTGTGAGGCGATGCAGTGAACACGGATGCTTTTGGAATGCTGAAGGGGTAGGAACGCTGAGACTGTTGATGACGATTATCGCGTGGGGAAGGAGATGGAATAGTCGTTCGGATCCCGGGCGGGCCCAATGACCTTGGAGCGGTGCAGGAGGTACTGCTACCACATTGGTCTCCCGGTCAAACGGAGGCACAATTATTCCTTATTCCATTCCATTCTTACAACAATACTGGTGGAAGACTCGTATTCTGTGCGAGACCCAGTGGCCCGGTACCTAATTTTGCGCCATGTCTCTGCCTTCCTGGTGAAAGAGAGATTTTGATTGAACGATAGCCCTCGCCGACCATGCACACTATGTTCGGCGATTGACGGAGGGCGGAGAACGAAACTGGAGCGAACGTCAAATAGGAGCGTTTATCTCTAACCGTGTTTAGCCTACAAAACAGCTTCCGGTGAGACTCGTAGTGTATGCTCGAAGATCGGAGTGATGGGCGTTTCTCAAAAGAGGCACTAGGACTTCGTAAACGTGATAAAATTCGCAAAGAAAATCCAAGGCGCTCGACGACGTAGACTTATATAAACTCTGACTTATTTTTTCGTAATTCGAAGTTGAGCCCCGTTCCACTAGCAGACCTCGCAACATCAAGTCTAAATAGGTAGAATCTCAGATCTTGTGCCCTGTTACTTCACTAGATCTCGCAACATGGATCCCAAAGGAGTAGAATGTTAAGATCCAGCCTTGCTGTTGAACTATATCTCGCAACTTGAGTCTAAACGTTGTGGAATGCTACTCCTTTTGGTTGGTGACAATTCGGGGAATGGCACTCGAAGAGGCAGCCAAGGAATCCTCAGAGGACACTAGAATCAACTAGTTTCCACGATCATATGGAACACATGGAGGGAACTGTGAAATTGATTATGAAGGAGCCCCAGGCCTGGCGCTGTGTCCAACCCCTCCTAAACCAGTCAGTTTCTCGCAGCTCTCGCGGGGCGCAGATTAGGAGGACCGGTGAGATACAACGCCTTCAAGGAGCCTCCGAGAGGCATAGACGCCTGGAATCTATATGGACGCCTTCGAGAGGCTTTCGCAGGAGCGAAGCAGCTAATCACAGCCTCCTGGTCGATGTATCCCCCGCATGCAGCTAGCACTGAGGCATCCTCCGCGGAACAGATGTCTACGACACCGCAATCGCCACCCCCGAATCTTCCTAAATCCGACTCTCGCTCAATCCGGGGGGATGGGTGGTAGGACAGCTGCGGCTGGAAGTTTGCCTTGCATGGGCTCCATTGTGTCCAAGGTGTCCAAGCGAGCTGGGAGCGTTTCCGATAAGAGTTTTTGTGAGGCTCACCCTGGAAAGTCTTCAACGTGTCCTGCTGAGTTGCCCCATCGGTTGCAGATAACCGTCCTCCCCGATCTCGCTGGTCATCGGTGGCCTCTTCTCGCAAGCGATCACTTCTAGCCAAAGGTGCCCTGACCAGATGGGGCCCCACAGGAAGTCCACAGCAAGCAAAGCCACCTCCACAAGACATACTCCAGGTCGCTCTGCCTGATGTGAGAGGCCAGGAAATTTTGTATCGTCCCTTTTCCGGGCCACGGTGTGTACCCACTCCTGGTTAGAACCCCTTGAAAACGCCTTGGTATCATGGCCGTGGAAACCCCGAAGCAAGTCTTGACGGTCAGCTGGCAGCTACCTATGCACTGCTCGGCGGGCTGATGTACCAGATAATTTGAATCTTGTCTACACGCCAGTAGCAAGCATGTATCAGTTCACATCGTCGTGCAGGTGGAGGATCGGTCACGGTTTGTTACTCCGATGTCGGCCACGTAGGTAGTCAGGGGGCTCCGCAATATTAATTATAAACATCGGGTAAGTGCATTAATGAATGGTGTCGTCGAAATAAGCGTTGGCAAGATTCCTGGAACGGTGTTGTCGAGGTGGAGATACCTTTAGGAAGAATTCAAGCAAGGGTCGCGGAGTGCGACCTGCCAGGCGAAGCCGGGACCGAAAGTCGCGAGGGAGACTCCTTCCTACATCCACCTTGTCCTTGGATTTGAATTCGTCAGCAAGCCACAAGCGCTCATCCTTGATGTAAAAAGAGCCAAGTTAAGCGTCGTGATTATTCTCTGGGCATCTGCAAACGCTCCTCCATTTCAGGCGTGATGGTTGTCCATAGGTTGCCAGAGCGACCTACTGTCCCCGTCGCTCGCACGTACGACCCGTCTATCACCATTACATCTCTTTATATCATATGTTCCACTCTTACATGAATCATTTGGTGCGGAATGGCTGAGTGGGGTCTGGGAGGTACGATCTCTTCTCTCTCTTCGATCCCCGGCCCCTAGTCCTATCTCCGGTCAAGCACTCTTCAAGCTTACATGAATTTTCAGTGACAGTCACAAAATCACCATCGTTTTTTCTTTCTTTCACCTTCTCTGACTTCACCGCTCCGGGCGTTGCTCATGCTCTGCGGACGAACCGATACCCCAGGAACACAGCAACGCCTCCAACTTGAGCGGGGATACAAACAGTTACATTCCACCACAACAACTCCGAAGAAGGTAGGCCAACATGGCTCGCCGTAAAGAGCACTCAAGATCGCGATTGTTTTCTATGGCTCGCAAATCTGCGCCTTCGCGACGATGCCCGGCGAGTTCTTCTGGCGATGGCATCGACGTCGACGGGGATCTGGACATGGAATTGGACGCCGAAGATGCCACTAATCAATTTGGCGAAGACGATGAAGACGATGACTACGTTCCAACAGACGCCACGGACGAATTTGCTTCTAGGAGACGGCCGCGCGTTCAGGCCTCTTCCCCTAGTTCAAAACAAGCGCAACACCAGATCGGCCGAAATAAAATGTTCCCAACTGGAACTGGTCGCCGCCATACACAAACCGCAGGTGCTTCGACCCCTCGCCAAAGGTACACAAAGGTCATAGCAAGCAGTTCCTCAGATGAGAGTCCCGAAGCCGACTCCTCAACGAGGACCTACTACGAAGCCGACGAGACCGCTAGGAACAATTTGCACGAGAAACTCGATGTCTCAAAAGGACGACCGACGGATGAAGAGACAAAGGAGGAGATATTTGGGTTACAGGAGGAGGTCGCGTCCCTGTACCACGACATGGCCCTTGTCAGGCAATACCTAGTGAAGGCTGGTTGTTGGGAAGGTAGGGAATGGGCGAAAAAGTACAACATGAACGGGAAAATTGCTAATGTGTAGCCTTCAGGCGCTCCAGCATACATACGCTGCATTCTCAACCAATCGCAGGATATACCTCGTCCCAGGAAGGAGTCACCTCAGAGATCCGTTGAGCAGGCGTTAGGGTGCGAGGGGCCTCTTAGTGGTGGCACCAGGTGATTGTTGAAGGCCTTGCATGCTCTGTCGAACGGGTCCACCTCAAGGCATATCCCCACCTGTTCGACATTTTCAGTACTTGGAGCATCTCTACGAAAATCGTCTGAACATATGAGCGCCGGCTCGGCTAGAGACCAGAGAAGTGGCGAGAATGCTTGAGCAGCAAGATCGCAATCTGGGAACAGACTTGAAGTTTTCTATTGCTCAACCTTTCCTATGTAAGTGCATACGCCCTGGACGAACCATTAGGGGGATCAAAGTAGGCCACATATGATTGCCTGAGTAGATGATCTTTCAAAACAAAGATAATTTTTTTCGAGTTTGCTCCGTTGGAATTCAAAAACATGCCGGATTTTACCAATTTAAAGTCATTTCGATCCGGGGTCATAGGAGCTCGTATTTTAAAGAATATATTTCACCTTTGAGATTGCCTTACAATATGTCCCCGTTAATATAGCTATGCAAATTGGAAAGTAGTACGGAGTACATCTTGCAGAGAATTGCTGAAAGGGTATAGGTAGAATTAGAATCATGCCGTCTGTGTAAAATTCCCTACGATTTTAACAATCCAGCAATGATGTTTCTTGGGTAATACTAGCTCCTTCCAAGGTTCATAGTAGACACTATTGTTCTCGCACGTGACCTCCGAAACTAGCTAGCTGATTTGCGGTGGTCAATACCCATCGTCATTTTCTCCGCAATAGCCTCAATACATCCACCAACAACCCATCATGCCTCCACGATTAAATGTGTTTTATTTAGCGCGCTCAATTGCGTACAGGCCAAAACCTCAGTTGCAATGCCGTATCCAGCCCGCGTTCCGAGTGCAAGTGCCCCGATGTCGCTTCTATTCGAATGAGAAAGATCCTCCCGCCGCGGATCGATCCGAGAAACTCGAGTCCCAACCGCTCGGACATGTCAGTGAAGAAGCGGCGACAATGGCAGAGATAACGGGAACCGAGGGCCCCGATCTCTCCAAGGGCACACCCGTCGAGGAGGTCTGTTCAAACCCAATCTGTTTGTAATGTTGGCCCATCCTGACGCGTTTTGCTTAGGTTGTGAAAGATGACAAGGAGGCCGTTGAAAAGCTACCCAAGGTCATGAAGGACGCGCTGAAAGCAAAGTCCTCTTCCTCTCCGCCAAAAGGCTCGCGCCCGTATTCGACCATGACGACACAGCCCGGCGGTGGCAGCGGACTCGACGTGGGGCTTGTTGACTTCAAGCCGAACACGCCAGCGCCAGGAATAGCAGGCGTAAAGTTTGGACTCCCCACACTGCCAATTCCCAAAGACGCACATCTGAAACACAGATATGATCCGGTGGTGGACCAGGTCACCAATCTTCTGATGCGACATGGCGAAAAGAGCGTTGCGCAGAGGGTACAATCTCCTCCCGCGGGCTATAGTTGGACTATTATGCTAATATTGCGCAAGTAGAACATGTCTCTCATCCTCCAACACCTGCGCACTTCGCCAATCCCGACCATCAACCCGGCGCGACCATTGATTCCAGGCGCCCCGCCGCCATCCCACTTACCTCTCAACCCCGTACTCTATCTCGTCCTTGCAATCGACTCGGTTGCCCCCATTATTCGTATTCGTAGTCAGAAGGGTGCGGCCGGTGGTGGTGTTGCTCTACAAATTCCGGTTCCTCTCGGCCAGAGGCAGCGACGTCGGACAGCAATGCAGTGGATCCTCACATCGGCTTCGCGGAGAAGGAACACCGGGAGTGGAAAGGGGGGCTTTGCGCAGAGAGTGGCGCAGGAACTGATTGCGGTCGTCGAGGGACGCAGCTCGGTCTGGGAGCGGAGAAACGCCGTGCACAAGCTGGGAGTTGCTGCTCGAGCCAACGTCGTCTTGCCCAGGAAGAGATAAAGGGGCTTAGACATCTTCGAGATGGCATTGGGACATGTACATATATCATTCGAAGACCAGACGAATATCCCGGTGAATCGAGGTCCTTTCTGCTTTGTTCCTGTTCAGGTGATTTCACGTGAATCGCCGCATATACGCGGCGCATCACCCAATCTTGTGACTGTGCCAAGTCCCCAGCCAAGAGAGCATCAAATCCACGGAAAGATGTCCAATCCTGTGCTTTAGGGTATCAATCTGCCGGAAGGCGGCTGCTTGCATTTCTGCGAGCTGACCAAACAGATTTCTTCACGATAGCGCGGCATTTGTTGGATCGAACGGCCCGCTGCGAATTGTGCGCGGCGATTGCTGCTCTTGGGCTGGTCTTGGCGCCCAGCGTCGTTCAGCAATCATCGTCCAAACCCCTCAGCTAGCAGACGACCATCGACGTACTGTCCTTGTCGCGCTTATTACTGACCCGAAACCCCATTCATTCTTGAAGCAGCTGAATCCACGTTTCCACATGTCTTTCACTTCCACTACCGGTCTTGGGAACCTCAAGTTCTCCGACAGCGGTTAACATCTGGAGATTGCCCTCTATCCAGCTAGCTCTCGCTTTCTTTTCAATCCTCGCCTTACCCCGCCGCGACCATAGCCTCTGTCCAGATTATCATCGTGCTCTAGCGCATTGGTCACTGTTCTTGGATCCGCAGCCGGCTGCCCTCACCGACGATGCTATAGCCTGGCGCGACTTTCCCAAGGTACTGTGCCAAAACAACGGTACCCACCCATCACCCCACACGTTCACACGAGCCACCGCACCTGCTTGCCTCTCCGCGCTCCGCCCCTCGAGCAACCGCTCCTCTCTCGGCCGCCTCTCTACCAATCCACTTGCCCGATAAGCACTCTGTTCGACCCGAGTAAACCCACACGCATCTACAAGCCCAGTCACAAGCCCTACCCAGGCACCAACAACTACAGACCCCAGCGGCAATGTCTCTCGAGTCGGCGCTCGATGAAGAGAGGAGGGAGGTCATGGCGCTGCTGGAGGGGAGGCCAAGTGCTCCCCGACCGCCTCGCGCTGGAAGTCCTCTGGTGCGCGCCCAGAGCCCCGGCGGCGCTGCGTCCCCGGTGCGTAGCATGCTCGACATTGGCCCGGCCGTGTCCTCTACCCGACATGCCTCGATAGCTGGACCTGGCGTGGGCTTCACATCGCCCTACGGCAGTATGCTCGACCCCTCCTCCCCACCCTCTGTGCGAAACTCTAGCCGCGAGCCCAGGTCTCCTCCACCGTCGGGCCGAAGCCTCCCCAGGGCGAATCTCGAATCTGCTTACAATTTTGAAATGATGCCGACTATCGAGGCGCATTCCATGCCCAAGCGCGTGACCCAGGGTGGGAAGAAGAAATCAAAGGGCGCCATGTCCTCGGTATATGGGGATACGAATGAGTCCCATGGCGGCCCTAGGGACCAGCAGCGACACAATTCCTTGGGCGGGTTCCTTGGCAAAGGCAAATCTGGGTCGCCAGGTCCTGGCAGATCTGTGTCTCCTGGAGGACGAAAGCTTAATCTGATGGCTGATCCGAGGAAATATGTGACCGATTCCGGAAAGGTGGTGGACATGCAGAGCGCATACCGGCGGCTATCGGACGCCGCCTTGCTCCGCTCGGGCGGGACGCTTGCTAAGCTCCCCGTGAGGAAAGGCTCAGACCCCATGAAGGGAGAATCGCTCGCGCCAGGCGGAGGCGTGCGGTTGGCTACAGATGATTTTGGTGACGATGAGGCCGCCGTGGAGTCAAGCGAAGATGACTCGGACGCAAGTTCCGGGGACGAGAGCTGGACCTCATCCAAGAGGAGAGGACGACGGCGCACGAGGCAGTCAGATGAAAATGAAAAGCATGGTGGCGACAAGACGAAGACCCCGAAGAGTCTCCTGGCAGCTGCCGAGGACGAGCGTGAGTCCACATGCTTATCCGATTGTTTACCGAGATACTGACTCTTCTCAGGCAAGGAGGTATCATCAAGCTACAAAGTTAGATCTCTGCTGGAACCAACCGTCACCGTTACAGGGCCCGATGGCGAGAAGATGTCGTCCAAAAAGACTGGAGTGCATCCGCACACCAACTTTGATCAAGGGGGCTCTGGATACTCAACCCCCTTCAGCTCCGACACTGAAGCGGACTTGTCCGAAATCAAGTCAGCGCAGCAACTAGCCATGGTTATCTCACCAATACATTCAAACCCTGAAGCACACCGTTGTGTTCGCCAAGTCGTGCGGGGGAAGTGGCGACAATTCCAGGAGGACGCCGACAAGGGCTTACGCCGTCAGCGGGTCTATCTGGTTGCAACGGATCTGAGTGAAGAAGCTGCATATGCCTTGGAGTGGACGATCGGCACCGTGCTCAGGGATGGTGACACCCTCCTAGCTGTTTATGCGGTCGACGAAGAAACGGGCGTGGGTGGGGAGGCGTCCGGGGTAGGAATTGGCGGAGGTGCCACAGCCCAGCAAGAGTCAGATTCCTTGTTGAGGACATTGTCGAATCACAAGGGTATATCGAACGAAGGTCTGCTTCCAGGTCCGTCACCCTTGGCGAACAGTGTGTCGGCGTCTGAAGCGGATGTCACCACAATGGGGAAAGCAGAGAAGGCGCGATATCAAGCTGCTGTCGAGGTCTCGGACCGGTGTGTCAAGTTGCTCAGAAAGACGCGCTTGCAGGTCCGGGTGGTGGTGGAGGTTTTCCACTGCAAGAGCCCAAAGCATATGATTACAGAAGTGGTGAGTACGAAACATTATCCGACGGAAGACGGTCCGCTGATAGCTATGACAGATTGACTTTCTGGAACCTACTCTGGTCATTCTCGGATCTAGAGGCCGCAGCGCGCTGAAAGGGTATGTTTTGGTCAGTGACTACGCGATGCATGAATATTGATTGTTTCGCAGTGTGCTTTTGGGCTCTTTCAGCAACTACCTCGTAACAAAGTCGTCTGTGCCCGTGATGGTGGCTCGCAAACGCCTCCGGAAACACAGTAAATACAAGCGGAAAAACCTTCGGCTGTCCAACGTGCTCACCAATCCGACCGGAAAATTAGCAAACGCCAAGATTGATTAACGCCTTTGTCTGGAGATTTGTCAAGTGGTATCAAGATTGATCCTCTAGTCCGGAAGCAAGAGGTGGTCAGATATTGTGAGGCACGCGTTGCGAAACAGAATCGGTTTTGCGATTGATAAGGAGCAGCCTCGTTTTGGTTTGGTGTGGTTGTTTCCCTACACCTCGGTTCCAAGGTCGTTTTAGAGCTATTTGTGTTCTCTTTTCGGTTCTTGCGCAAGACCTCGGGACGTGCTTCTGATGGTCAGCGCGCCGCGGATGTGCTGCCAATAAGCGTCTTTAGTGTTCTTACGGTCATCTGTGCGATGCGATCTCATGGAAATTAAGGACTACGCTGAACACATTGTTTTTTTCCTTCTAGAATGTCGAGTGCATTGTTCACTACGGTGCTCAGATCAGATCATGTTCCTATGGCGCAGCATGGTCATGTTTCTTTTTCGTGAAGATGTGTGGCCGTGCGATGTGGAGACCAGCGGCGGGATCTCTTCCGACCTCGTGGTTGACAGACCCGCAGACCAGGTTCACCAGGTAACCCTTCCAAACAGCACCACCCCAGCCGCTTCACATGTGTGGCGCCCGGGCAGCAATGCAGCGCATCATAGGGCTCAGCGTGCCTCGAGCAGAGGAGACTAGATCCTTGAAAAAGGCTACTAGCTGCCTTGCTACCAGCGGTAAGTTTTCTATCGTTGGATTTTGTGCTCCAAACCCCCCATTAGGGTTCTCAGATGTGCTTTCTCATGTCTGGATCATTTCCCCGGATGGACCATTGCGAGTTCCTAGAGATTGACATTGACGACCTCGACACATCCAATTTGAATGCCCACGTGGTGGGTGACCACGCGAGGCGGCGGATGCTCCAGGACCGGCATCCCTGGATTGGAAATACTTCTTCTATTGATGCAGATATGTTACTGCACAATCTCAGTCAACTGGCGCCGAGTGTGGCAAAAGACTTTATGCCCAAAAGAAATGCAGTGGAGGGACTGGTCTTCCGTCTCATCAACAGTGAGGATTATGGGGCTGTTGAAGAGACTTCATTTGTAGCATTGAGCTATGCCTGGAAGAATGGGGAGTTGCTGTCGCCACGAACAACTGTCTCGCCCTTGGGTGATTTGCCCTTTGGATGGATCAAAACGGTGGAGGAGTTCCCGCTGCCCACTACACCTGCCATGTTCCAGGCCGTGCTACGAGAGAGACAAAATGGAAGTGAGGGACTGTGGTATGATCAGGTATGTACTGTGTAATAAATAGATGACACCAGGGCTAACATTTCTCAAGGTCTGTATCAACCAAGAGGACGGACAAGAAAAGGCCGCTGCCATCGGTGCAATAGACACCATCTACGGGAACGCTAGAGCTGCCATAATCGCGCTGAACGACGTCCTGGTCGAAGAGGACGAAGTGGCCTACCTTCAACAGTACTTCCGCTATTACGCCAACTCCGACCTGCCGAGTGATCAGCAACCAAACCATGGCCTCGATCCGCCTTTTATGCAAACTCAACCTCTTTTCAGTTCATTTCTCAACCGGATACTGGCATCCAACTGGTTCAAAAGAGCGTGGTGTGGACTTGAAATGCGATTAGCACGGGGGCATGTGTTTCTTGTTCCCTGTGCAACGAGACTCGACGACGACGGTTATCTCTTCATCCGCTTCACTGGAGACTTCTTCTTACACATGCTCACACTTTCCATGGAAGTTCCGAGGGTGGACCCCGGAGAACAGAAACGGATTGCATCACTCCAGCAACTCTTCTCCCGACGAGTTAAGATGCAGGAACGAGAATTCGTTCTTGCACGAAGTCCCCTAACACCCGTAACACCATTCATAGAACCCATCTCCTACATCACAACAATAGCCGAAGTCTTCAAACAGAAAGCCGGAGGGAATGCCAGACTAGTAGAGTATCTTCGGAGGCTCGACGCAAACCGGGACAAGGCATGCATAGCACTCAATGCCTCCGGTCTCCCCTTGGCTCTGAAACCACGCTCTTCTTTCCAGAGACCAAGCATAGAAGATGAATGTCTGCGGCAACTTCTCCTAGTCGGACTTGCAGCACAAGATCCCACATCTCTATGTACAACAGGACCACCTCTCCAACTCCACGACGGCTCGATATCTTGGCTTAGTCGACCTACAACGGTTGATATCATGACACCATCTCGCGTCCCTCCGCCCTTCAACCCTCCCACAATCCCAATCACACAGGCTTCAGATGGCCGGGCAGAATACATCCAACTCGGCCTCTTCTTCCTTGACCTTCCCCATCGAGCAGCACCAACCCCGAATTTCGCAGCCCACATACAAAAAGCCCGAATGGTCATTGACATGTGCATACAAGCCGGCATCTCAAGCGCCCACCCAACATGGACATCATGGCAAACACCCGCACCCCACACGCGCGCGCCATCCATGAAAAATATCTTCATCCAGACTCTCGGCTGCGCGTTCGAATGCGGACCGACCTGGTTGCACGACCTCTCAACGCGATACGCCGCACAAATGCAATCCCAATCCCAGCCGCTATCCCGCGAAGTCATCGACGCGCTATGTAACCCGCGTTTCCAGATCCAGGCCTCACTCACCGTCCCCGCTGGCCGCCACGCCCTCACAATTCTCTTAGATATTATGAGCATACTAATCACACACGGTGTTCCCTGGGCCTCGGGTTCCACAGAGCGGTCTCATGGGCCTATGGTCGTTACCCTACCGAATTTAGCGCCTAGTACGGGGGGCAGTACGCCGACATCTGCTTCACCAAGCTATACGCATCCTTCACAATCCCATTCACATCCAGCATCGTCCGCTTCGCCATCTCAACACCTGAGTCCCCCGCCGCCTAAAGCTATTATCTTCGCCCCATTTGCGTTTTCTAAACAGCTTCTTATTGCCGTCCCAGAAGCTACCAAGGCAAAAGAATACCCGGAGTTGTCGCGTGGCTGGATATTAACGAGTTTGAATCCGTATACCGGGACCGGGAGTCAGGCAGGTGGGGTTGTGAATTGGACGTTGCAGAGCAAGACGGTGGTTTTTGGGGAGATGAGTTTTGATGCCGGGTTGGAGGGGACGAGCGTAGCTGCTGGAGTCCCTGTGCAAAGAGTCTTTGGGCCGGCGAGGGTGGGTGGGGCATGAAGAGATAGGCGAGGACGAGTAATGGTGGTATAGTAATGGATTGAAAAGGTTCGGTGAAATGATTGATTGACTGATTGTGAGTTATGACAGGACGACACGACACCATATGAGCATTATTGTCTTTGTTTGGCATAGATGGGAGTTTTTTTGGTAGTTCCAGTCTTTATGATGTCTATTTTCTCTAATGCTCAGTTTTTTGTATATCTCCAAATTTATACACTTTTCCTTACAACGAGCGGCATTGGGCGAAAAGCATTTATATCTGTATATAATACCTTACACTTTGCTTTCACTTCATTTCAACGGCCTTCAATCCAAACGTCAAGTCCTGCCAATTCCACATTACCTTTCCCGCCAGAATAAGCTCAACTCATTACCCACCAACAATGTGATTCTGCGTCCCCCTCCCCGTCTACCGCCTACCATTTCTTTTCCCCACACCCAGCCGCACACAAAATAATATTTATCTATCCGCCACACGAGTCAGCACCCCAACGTCCGCATCGCATAACCTCAGCCTCAACTTCACCTCGCCTCGTCCACACTCGACTCGCAACCTAGCCACAAACCCTAGCCACACATCGTGACCCCAGCCTGAGGCTCCACATCACCTGGCCTTGTCCCTTGTCCTGTGTGTGGCACACATCCGATAACTAGTCGTCCATACGTCCCCAAACTTGGGTTCAGGTCAGGGTGGTCGACCATGCTGGACGGAGGACGATGGTTCCGGGATGTGGTATGGTTAGCAGTGGTGTGGAATCAGCCTCTACCTATTTCTCGTTTCGGTATGTGCGATTGAGGTGCATGATTCGAGTCAGTCAGTGATCGATCGACCAGCTCAATTGGGTACGAGGCCCGGTTACAGAAGTGGGAGAAACTAGCAGGAGGGCAGACCCAAGACTATGGGCAGGTCCGGGAGTTGCTTGAGGATTCGGGGTTGAGCCAATGAGTGGAGGGACAATCTGTCTGAACGCCCGGTTACAGAATTGGGGAGAATAATGGAGAAGTGTGTGGACTGGGCGTGCGTGCGGGCCCGCCCGGGAGTTGCAGATGCTTGACGGCGGTGGTGAGCCAATGAACAGAGAGCAGGGGCTGGGCGAGGTTTCAAGTGTCGAGATGCCCGTTTTGGGATGTACAGCACGGACGGGCGCGTGTACCTGACCGTTGGGACGCGGATGTGAGGATGTCGGACCCACACCCGCGCCAGGAGGATTTCCGCCCGTGGACCCCGCTAAAACTTAAACTTAATTTCCGAGAATAGCGGTGTTTTGTTTGTGATGTGACGTCTGTCTGTCTTGCTGTCTGTTCGTGAAGTTACTGCACATCTGTCTAAAGTTGCGTGCGTGCGTCTGCGCCGGAATCATTCCGTCGAGACTCAAGCAGATCACCCAGATCCGATCGCATAAACCTCCAAGTCCCAATTTCCTTACCCTTATGAACCCCATTTTATCATTACCTCATTGCGTGCATGAACGCCGGATAGATTCCCGTGCCGTGCGTTCCTGAGGTCTTTCTTTTTGTCATTGGCGCATGTCAGTCGAATGCCACGTTTTGGAAATGGTGGTGTGCGCTTGTTTCAGATGCTTCTAGCGTGCTTCCAATCACGTCCGCTTTTTTGTTCCATGGGATTTTCTATGAGAGGCGCTAGGCGTGACTATTGTTTGCTTCTTCGGTCCCTGGGAATTTGAGGCTCCGGTTTTGGATTCTTGGGGAGAGTAGGAGGGGGTGTGGAATGGGTGGGAGTGGGAAGAGGTGGTGTGGTTACCGGGTGGGAATGTTGGATTAGGAATACTGACCGATCGTAAAGCTAGGGAATTCAAGAGGGGGTTAGAAGAGCCGAGACTCATTGCTGAGTTGGAAACTTGTGTGTACAGGGTGGTATGGTGTGGTGGGTTGAAGAACGTGTGTATGCATGGATGGTGCTTCTGAGGATGTGCTTCGCTACCGAGTGTGGCGCGGTCAATAGTGTAAGGTATGGTGGTGAATGTGGCTAAATACTCCCTGATACTCACGTATACTTCGAGCCATATAGTTACCTGTTAGCTAATTCAGTCAATCCCTTGTCTCTTTTATCCTGGAGGGTACATTTGCCTACCTCGGAAGAATACGCCTCTCCTGTGGCTTTGCGCCTTAATATTGTAGACATCTTCTAGTATCTATATTGCAGGTGATTAATGGCTATCACAGTTTGTATTGCACGGTTCGCATGGTATCCTTGGTCTGCGTATCTTGCTTCAGCCGCTCCTATGCCCAGTACTCCTCCGACTTGATCATGCCTGAGGCAAGTTGAGACAGGCTGTCCGTTGTTTTGTGCGCTGCTGGATGAGCTTAATTAGGTCTTAAATTTTCCCCTTTTCGCAAAGGCCAATTAAGTGAATACATCATTGCCGTATCATTTCGGGAGTCATACTCCAAATTCATCGTTCCAGCCTCAAGACCTCACTAACATGTCGCAGTCTCGCGAGGCCCGCCACACCACGCATGCAAAGACAATCCGACAAGTCAAGCACCTGTCAACAGAACCCACCATCTACAAACATGACAATCGCAATCCCTTCCCCATGCGAATACGATTTCGATAAGTAGCGTCTTCTCTCCTCGAAACATCATGTCGTGACGTCAAGTTCCAGCAGCCGAACAATCGGGTCGTCTTCCTCCACACAGTCCAATCTTCAAGTCGGGAAAACATTTCACTCCCGACCGTTGAACGCCCGAGTCGCGTGCCTCCGACCTCTCTTCCGCCTTCTCGTCTCCTCCGACCTCCGGTCTGTTTCAAGACCTCCGATCGGTCTTACTGCCTTGTGTGGTAATAATCTCGAGGAACCGAGTCGTAGATCGATCTCGAAACACGCTCGATTTGTACGCAGGGCCTTTCGCTGTTTCCTTATGTAGCAATGTCAGGGCTGCTTCCAGGCTGTGTACGTTGTCGATCATCCAAATGGGGTATGAAACACGTGCTCATATGTCGATTGTCCGAACTATTACGTTTTTCTTCTTCCACATGTCACAATGTATACGAACCCCCAAATTCCACCGATTGATGTTGAAACAAGAATCCACGACACGCAGACTCGCTTCCACCACGACACCCACCTTCCGGGCTCTGATTACTGGCCAGATGAGCTAGACGGTGTGCCCAGCCTCGAATCTTGATTATCCACGGTGAAACACGTGCAGCCACCTCGAATTGGACATTAACTTTTCGCTTTCGTTGCCTTATATGGTAAATTCTGCGGCCATCCGAATACCGGTTTCCTCGGTAGATCGATTGTGAAACCCGATTCAACCACCCCACCCTACCCCCACCAAGGTGAGTTCCCACTACCTACATAGCGCCTTCCTCCGCCATTCGAATCTTGGATATACCAATAGCCATGAAACTCGCGTACCTACGTCTCTCGATTTAAACATTCAGGAGTAATTTTGCTCTTGGTCATTTCACGGCAATCTCCTCGAGGACCCGAGTTCCGTACGAGTCTCGCGGAAGCGAGGCAATCGATCGATTGATCTTGAAACCAAAGGTTGTCTCTTTCTCTAACTTTGGATGTCTAATAGCAGTCGAGTAAGTACGACGGAAGGGAAGTTGGCAATGCCCAAGACTTTATCTGTACAGGATGTGCATGCAGGGAAGGCTGATACTAGTTGGTAGGGCCTGGCAAGGGGGTACCTGAAATCTGTTAAGAAGGCGGGTGCCTGCAATTGGCCGACAATGTGGGAAGTGGTCATCTTGAAGGCGAGGCCAAGGTGTTGAAGCCTTGATCTTTAAGCACGAAGGATTGGATGAGCAGATCACTAATGGAAGTGTTTCTAGAGTCACACCGCCCTAGTCTCTATCAAATTCTATCATTGATCCGGCCCGATCCGTGTGTGGAGTTGAGAAACTAGCGGTGAGTACTTTGTTAGATAGTGAGTTGTGAGTTGCTTGCTGTATCTGGTGTACTATAGCTTACAAACTAATCTTTGGGTTTATCATGCAGCAGTACATTCTATCAATATAGTATTTCACGTCAAGAACGCCGCTAAAGTATAAATTAAGTACTTTTCAGATGGTTATTCCAAAGGAGATTACCAACACGATAACATAGGCTAGATTAATATCGCTCGTCAACAGAACTAGGCTCAAGGCCACAAGTCTGTCAGCATATGTGCAACGCTAATTGCGGTGGAACGGCTCTCGTGGTAACATACGGCAATATCTAGTACTTCAGAGTGAATTTGACTGACCTAGACTAGGAGCATGTTCTTCGTTCTTCTACTGTAAAGCTCGACTAGACCTCTCCCAATATAAAAGTCGCTACCTAAGATCTCACCGGCCTCGCGAACTTGAAACACCTGTATTTGCGGTTCCTAATCCCATACGATGGCTTGGTTGGTAATGCCTGGATGAATTTGGACTACGATTTCACGCCAAAACACACGGGATACCAGAGAACACTGGTGAATAGGGTAGTGGCGTTTGTATTTCCCTGTGTCAGGCACATCGCCAAGGTCTCACTGGTTGGGGCAGTGATTAAATGTACGAAACGAAAGTGAGGCTCATACTGGCCCAATAATACCGCCACATTTCCTCGGATTTCGACTACGACGCAACCGTCGGAGATTTTCTTGCCACACTTCGGGATCTCCAGTAAGTGCTCCCCTCGAAACTGAATGTTATAAGGAGATTGCTCACTTGTCAATTATTTCGCGGCCCTTTTATTGCAGAACATCATGCAATACTGAAGGAGCGCTTTCGGATTCGAACTCGGTCCGATGGACGTAGCACTTGCTATCTCGATGAGATCCCCTTTGACAACGAAGACTCAGAATTCAAAAGTTCATAGGAAAATCACTCGCCACTGTCGCATGGGGGCGGGTGTTTAGATGCATCAGATGAAAACGATTCTGCAAATTAGCCCTGCTAGTCAACCTCAAATAGAGCTGGAATAGAGCCACCAGAGTTGAAAAATTACGGCACAGGCAGTGATGGCATTATCACTATCTCAGAATATACCTGATTTATTATCAGTCTACAGCGTGAAATTCCAACGCTTCTAATTTTCAAGCTTGAAAAGGTTGTCAAGTATTCCGCTACCGCATTGGGCCGGTCTCGGATTCGTATTCTCTTCGGACAATCGGCTAGCCGTGCTCCGCATTACGGGCCTAGAAGCCATACCCCAAGTAGATTACAGGAACGCGAGGTTGATGAATGTATCGTGCGGCTCACGCTCACTCTCAACTTCCAGAATAATTTCCAGGATTTAATCTATTTTCTCCGTCATTATTGGTTCAACCCTGCATCCCCGCTCTTCACGTATCCTGGAATCATATTGCTCCGAGATTGCTAGCCCGGAAAATCATGGAGCGTTTCCGTTTTCGACACGGATGGGAACACACATGCAGACATTCCGAAAGGGTAATAGGAGATGAATGTATGAATTGAAGACGAAAGAGCTCATGATGTGGAGTGTAATTGAGGACGGCGGAACCTTCGAGGAATGTAGTTAAATAGAAGGGATTCCCTCAAGAAACGCAGGCACAGAAATTGAACTATTCCAATCAATATGTTGTTCAAAAGTCTCATTTCGGCCGCCGCATTTACGGCGTTTGCTTCCGCAAAGATCTTTTATGCTGGTGTTGCTGAGAGCTCTGGCGAGTTTGGTGTCTGGAGTCAGGATAAAGTGAAGGGAACTGGATTGCCAGGTCGTTTTGGAGTCGATTATTCGTTCATCGATAAGAAAGGGATTGATGTCTACGTTGATCAAAATAAAGTGAGTAGCAGGACCGGAGGCATGATGTGATGCACTGACTAGAGCTTAAGGTCAACTTGTTCCGGATTGCATTCCTTCTGGAGCGGATGTGCCCTCTTTCGTATGGACTCGGTGCGAAGTTCAACGAGACCCATTTCGGTTATTTCAAGGAGGCCGTTGATTATGTGACGAAGACAAAGGGTACGTCGCGTATATATCGAGTCCATGATCCAGAGAAACTGACAGTGACTTAGGCGCATACTGCATCTTGGATCCCCATAATTACATGCGATACAACGATCCATCGCAACAGCCCATGACGGGTAGTATCATCGGCGACACTTCGGACGCGACCGCTGCCACAACTGCTCAGTTTGGTGCGTTCTGGGGTGAATTAGCTGGGCGTTTCAAGGACAACGAGAAAGTCATCTTTGGCCTCATGAACGAGCCTCATGACATGAAAACGTCACTTGTCGTCCAGAACAACCAGGCGGCCATTGATGCGATCCGTAAAGCGGGTGCTAAACAGCTCATTCTGGCTCCAGGAAACAGCTGGACTGGAGGTCACTCGTGGACCGAAGGAAGTGACCCGTCTACACAGCTTACACAACTGAAAGATTCGGCAAGCAACTTGGCTTTTGATATCCATGAATACCTAGATTCGGACTATAGCGGCACACATGCACCGTGCGCGAACGGAGCTGCAAAGCTTGCCGGTGTCACCAGCTGGCTGAAGCAGAACAATTACAAGGTAAGGAAGTTGCATGCGATCTTTGATGCCCTGGCGAAACCTGACTTATCCATATAGGCCATGATCACCGAATTTGGCGGAAGCAACACAACGCAATGTGCTTCGATGCTTACCGAGTTCATCAAATACATGGACTCGAATGATGTGTACATTGGCTGGAGTGAGTTGACCTTTCCCGGCGACTCAAAAGATGTGCTAACATTTTTATCAGCTGCTTGGGCTGCTGGACCTTTCTGGGGCAGCGCTAGCGCCTGCTGTACTGATAGCAAACAATGGGGAAGTCTTGAACCTACCAGTAAGGCGGCTGATGGTAGCCCTGGCCTTTACCAAACTGTTTGGTTGAAGGTTATCCAGCCTTTGGTACCAAAGCAACTTGTGTGGTCCGGTATATCGAGCGTCAGTGGAGGAAAGCTTTCGACCAAACCGAAGCTGACATAGCCATGAGGCGTGAATGGCAGTGTAGCAGGGGAGTGGCTAACATGAAGCCCGTTACAGGGAAGTGGTCAAAATTTGTATATGGCACCTAAGAATGTAGCTTCATATCAGTTTGTGCGTAAGACCACTCCGCACCCTTTCTCCCCAAACTGACCCTTCGGACGAGCACGCACGCCTGCTTCAAAGTAGAAGAGACCATCTATTTTCCGTTTAACGCAAATCTAGCAACAGTCTATGCGGCTTGGCCTTGTTGATTTTTGGCAAATGCCACACTTAGATTTTTTAGGTGTGCTTCGTAGAAGAATCAAGAATACCAGAACCATTTTGGCCCGAAGTTGAAGTGGACATGCTCCGTACCGGCCAAAAGAAAGCTTCGATTTCCCCAGGCGGACGAGTGTGAAGGTCTTCATGACGATGGACAAAAAAACGTCGCGGGGCTTGCGGTATACTCTTGGTTGATTGTGGGCTTCTTAAATGAAATGAAGGATTTTCGGCGCTGTGTGATGATCAACTCTCAATCGTGATGGAGACGCGATGTACATGAGTTCGTGGAATAGGCCACGCTAGTCCGGATACGGATACGAGGCTTGGTGTTATCTCGACCCTGACATCCCGTCGTGCCCGTCAATCTGACCACTGTTCTCAATGAAACGCCTACTTCACTGGAACGAGGCCCTAAGTTCACGCTGACCAGTTTCGTTTCCCGGAGTCGAAATCAAGCCATCTCTTGTCCAAGTGTGGCAGTCCACTTATCCCTTTGAAGAATGACATCAGAATATTCCATTGCCGAGGCAGCTCCCTCTGACGCGGACGCAATTGCAACTCTATTCTCCCAGACATGGACATCACCTTTTACGATCCTCCAATTTGGTCAGATGAATCCATCGTCTCTCGCCGAGGCCATGGCACCCCGAATTCTCGAACAAATGAGCAAGCCACATTCTAAATTCCTTGTGGCACGCAAATCCAACAATGGGCAGGTGATAGCAGTCGCCCAATGGTCTGTACCCGTGAATAATGGAGACGGAGGAACTGCCGACAATGAAACTCCCGAGCAGAGAGATGATAGGCAACGCTTCGAAGATGAGACATATCGAAACAAGCTCCCAGAGAACAGCAACAAAGACCTCATCATGGAGTTTACTGCAGGCTTGAGGCAATTGAGACACCAAGTACTTGGAAGAAAGAAGCATTACTGTCCGTATATAAAGTTTCCCCACACCCTTTTTCTACGTCTCCAAGGCTAATTGGTACATATAGTATTGGAAAATCTGGCGACGCATCCAGATCATCGCGGTCGGGGTCTTGCATCTCAACTTATTGAGTGGGTATTTCCTCACGCGGACAAGAACAGATTTCTTGTATACCTCGACACTGCGAGCGATAATCCTGCAATGCGACTCTATAAGAGACTAGGCTTCGTGGAGAAGGGCAGCCATACCATTGATGACTTGAGCAGATTTGGAGGTGAAGGGAGCCACACTCACGTTGCTTTGATACGCGACCCGAAAACGGGCGCTTGAGTAGTTCTTGTTCTTGTTCTTGTTCTTGTTCTTGTTCTTGTTCTTGTTCTTGTTCTTGTTCTTGTTCTTGTTCTTGTTCCTGTTCCTGTTCCTGTTCCTGTTCCTGTTCCTGTTCCTGTTCCTATATACAGTGCTCCGAAATCTTGGTGTCACAAGGAATAATAGATCTGAAAAAAAAACAAGAAAACCGCGGCGGGAGGGCGCGTGATCATGCTGCGACTCAGATCCTCTAACGTGTTTGAATTAGTTATGCTTTAATTTGAGACTTATCAGACGTCACGATGCAAGTGTTCCGGGCGAGTTTGTCTCTCAAGATGATGTGTGGTTAAGATAAATATCTATTAGTGGCCTCTACAAGCAAGATCAGCCCACAGGAACACCCATACCGTTTTTCATTCCTCCAATAAATAAAAATACTCCGTCCCAATTGAAAGAGCCATGCTCCATCCAGTATTCACCAGTTTCTTTGGAAAGACACTGAAAATCGAAATCGCCCGGGAATGAGTTGTCCTCGTCCCAAGCCTGGTAGAAACTCGTAATGTCCTCGCAGAGATTTCGATTGCCCTGTCGATCTAGTTAGTGACTGGAAGCAACTATTCTTGACTACCTGTATGTCACTTACTGCACTTCATCCATCGTTTACTCTGGTGGACATCCATTTGGGTTCTTGTCCTTGCAATGGAAGGCACCGCACATCGTATTCGGGCCGCAGTGTTGGAGACCTGACTCGTAGCAAGTTTTCATGTAGCATTTGTGCTTGCAGCAGATATCTAAGTCGCCATTGCAGTTCTCCTCCATGCAGTAGCGATTGACCTCAAAGCAAGCGTTGCACTTTGAGTAATCGGGTAGGTCGGGTGGAGGTATGCCCGGGTCGCCAGGCTCACCGACAGGGCTCGGGACAGTGATCGTGAGTCCGATAACGGCCATGGCCATGACAATGAGAAACTTCATGTTGCTGATAGGTCGTTGACTTGATGGTTGTTTGTGTGGCGAGAGAGAGAGAGAGGCGAGGAGTTGGTGGAGTGGGGTTGAGAGAAGAGGGACGTCCGAGTGAGCTTGATAGTGGAGATTTATATAATACTGAGAGACGGGCCCTCGGAGGAAAATTGGGCCTTATATAGGAGTAACGGTGAAGCTCTCCTTGAGAAAGTAACGCAACCGTCAGTCACAAGTTGTCTCTGTGACAGTTCTGGCGGTAAAGTTGCGTATGTTTCTAGCGAGTACACTCACCGTCGACGACATCACCCCATTTCTTGCGTCGCCTCCTCGGTTCTCTCTCACTTCGCAATTATGAGCAAGATTGCGGGGACAGTTTTCACTAGTCTTGATTGCTCAATCATCAACAGCAGCCGGAATTCGAAGATTGAAGTCGAATCAAGATCAAGGTTTCCAAATAGAACGAGGATTCGGTGAAGACTCGATACCGAAAAGCCAAGGTAGATCTGTGATCACAATATACTTAGTCGACTTGGTCGGTGATTCACGGGTAAAAGCACCTCAGACACAATTGATAGTACTCACCAAGAATTCTTCCCAGTAGCCCCACCAACGTCACCCCAAGTTGTCACGAAGTACGGCCGCGGCGAGTATCACTTGTTCTCTGTGCAATAGGAGATGAAATTCTGATTGTTGTATAATTAACTCACCGACCGCCACTTCTTTCTCGTCACATGGCGCATCATGAATCAAACGGACTTTGGAAGCCATTTTAGACTGGCACAACCTTTGTAATCAACTCTCGAGCTCTAAAAATTGTTTTCACTTCGTGAGCAATTATAATTCCAACCATGGACCATGTAGCAGAAAGAAGGCATGTTATGCTTATGTTTGTACCCTTGAAATCCGAATGCCTGAGCAAAACCATAGAAAAGAGCAAACACACGGCCACAAGGGAATCCGCAAACGGGCTCATGATGACAAAGTTCCCCAATGACACCACCCTGCCGACTTCTACCAAACGGGTATTCCCAACGATCCCTGCTCGGACGCAAATGGAAAGAAGATACAACCTTCGAGGCATTCGTACAAGTGGCCCCCGAGGTGCGCGCTCATTTGACTTTCGCACCATATTTAAGCCTTGTGGAATCATTGCGCAGGGAATTCAGCGAGCAGATACCCGCTCTCACTTTCCCTACCATGGCGGTGTAGATTGTTGACAAGTGGTCACTTGGAATTGCGTGAACCGGCTGGTAATTGGCTCGACTCTGAGCGACCACGTTTGAGAGCACTCTGACGAAAATACTCGTAAGATGGTTAACTATAAAGGAGAAACGTGTATGGTTTTTTTTTTTTGGCAAAATTCTTAAAAAGACTTCTATTCACAGGTAAGATCTTGGGAGCCGTGCAAGAACCAAATGTAGGAACGTTTCCAAGAGTCGGAAGCCAGCTACCATGTGACACTGTTTGCCCAGGTCAGTCGTTAACAACAGGCGAAGCGAACAGAACAAAAACAATTCCAACAACTTTGTGCTAAAATGGAGGCAGAGGGAGATTGGCTGGCTTTCTATGCTGTATTTTAGACTCTCGCAAGCTATTATCATACCTATACATGTTCTTGTTAACCCAGACAGGGCGGCGTGCAAATCAAGCCGGTATTTCGAATTCTGCTCAACAGAAACAAATTCACAACATGCGTAACTACTGGTTTGTATTTACACTGGATCCGTTAAAGCGCAGAAGTCAGGCAACCCAATCCTTCCCAACCGCCTCAAGAAAGACCTCTAACTTAATGTTATATACCCACCTTCAAGAACACGAATGACTATATACTACCCGTAAGTTCATGTTCTCCAGCAATCTACCCTCTCTCCCCCTCATTAAATCTCTTCCTCAAATCCTCCCTCTTCTTCGGCACAGGCGGCGGCGGTCTCCTGACCGACGGCGATGGGGCCGGTCGTCTCGCTCTTTGCGGGACAGCTTCCGGTATAACTGTTTTCTGCTCTGGGATAGGTTCCATCTTCGAGTCATGTCGATCATGAGTTGGTCTCCTCGGTCTTTGCGGAACTTGAGGTTCTTGCCTGCTTTGGCTTGCCGGTGGAGAGTAGGCTATATATGGTGGTTCCGTGCTTTGGGGGGCGGTTGCAGACGTGTAAGGAATGTCGTGCTCAGGGTCTTGTCGTCCTTTTCCACGGCGTTGCATTTCGCTCATCATAGTCCGGTGGGTGCGTTCTATAAGGTTGAACTCAACAGAATGTTCGAAAGGCCCCCTCACCCTTTCAGTGAAATCTTGTGGATTGGCTTCGGAGAGAGATGGCTCAATAGAAGTAGAGGAGTCGTTCGTTTCAGCAATCGACCGCGAGGGGTCGGATGAGGCATCAGTATCGCTTGGGGTGGATCCTTCTCCATTGCGTAGGAAAGGAGACTGGTTGAGGGGTTGTTGAGGTGGTTTTGGCGCAGACCGAGAACGCGGCCTGGGAGGGATTCTAGGCCCTGGTACCGAAGTATCTGCAAGCTCGGAAGCTTGAATGCTGGCACCTTGGTCCAAGTTGCGACCACTTGGATATGACGCATTGGGACTGAGATATCGCCCGTCACATCCTGACTCAGGAGATAGAGGCGCTGGGGAAGTATTTCGCCGATCCCGTGGTGGCCGATTTAGGTTCAAGGATGAAGTACTACTACCGCCTTCGCTTCTTTGGAGGGGACTGATATCAAGAGAGAGACTGTACTTTTCCTCTGGCCGTTTCCATGCGGTCGGCCTTGCCTGAATGAACTGCGATGGGCGGGCATTTGTGGGGCCCCAAGTTCGGCGTTCTAAAAGGTCAGCACCAGTATGGATATTTTGAAGTTTTCACTTACTATTTGCAGTTTCCGTAGACACGATAGAGCGAGGGAATCCGCTTATTGAGTTCTGCTCCCACTCCACGAGTAGAAGGGAGGCCCTCACAATCGAAGTCTCCGAAGACAAACGCACCTGGATAGGAGGCAATTCAAATACCATGTTCCTGATCATATTGTTTACAATTGCTTCGGAGATTGCAAAGTATTGAGGCGACCTTGCATCCTCTGCGAAGAGGAAATGTGCAGAATCTTTCGTACGAGCCCTGAGAAACCGTCCGACTTCACGAACTTCGGGAGTCTCGTTGGGGAGACGGCAGAGTATCCTTCCTGCAATGATGTTAGTATAATCATATGACATGGACAGACATGACATACCTTTCGCCAAGAAAGCATCCTCGCCAGAATCCCAAATGGGTCCCGAGCTCTCAAAGTAAAACAGCGTAGCCACCAACTGGGCTGCAATCCTCTTCAGTCGCCCGTCGCTTTTGTATTGCTCTTCCACACGATTTCTGAGTAGCTTCATCGAATCGTGAGACTCGAAGCTGCTGAGACCCTCGGATATCTCAAAGTTGAGACGAACATAAGCAGAACTTGACTCAGATCCAGATAAAGTGTTCATGTGATCATCCCAGATCTTTTGACAGTGCGCAGCCATCAAAATCTGGTATTCGGGAACCTTGATGCCTCGACCCCTAACGCCGAAACCTCTAGCAGGACGTGTGGGCATCGGCTCCATAGAACTCGGATTCGTCGAATAGATACCAGCCCCAAGCGAAAGGACTATATCTGGATGGTAGTCTCCAGTAATGGATTCGGGAAGAAGAGCACGACATTCGTTCATCGCTATGTGGACAGGATTTTGCGAGTGGAGGCCGCACTCGAGTAGCGTTGTCCGTGAGGGGAGATGTTGCAGTGGCTTGAAGAGTCTCGGCGTTGCCATGCATGCTCGAGCACTGAGGGGAGGTTAGCTCTTTATTTCACTTATTGTGCACGATGGTACCCTACGCTTCCCAGGTCTTGAACTCTGCGGCAAGATTTTCCGAACGGTAAAATTGATATCTGTCTATACGCCGATCAGCTGAGTTTTGTTCCAGCCTGGAGCCATATCTTACCGCGCCTCCTTGGCTGGCGATTATAATTGGCGAGTACTACACCATTACCCCCGGACGAAGACGCAGCGAGCGCCACCTTCACATTCAGGTCTGAGAGACCACGGTGGCGCGGCCCACCAAACAGATATTGTCCGTCTGGGAAAGCTTCTTTGAGTGCACCTTCTAGAGGCACGTTGTCATACTTGGCATGCGCTAGACTTTCTACAAGCCAGCCGGCGCCAGGTACATGCCGCCCAGCACGATTGGCGAAAGCTTGCGTGCAGACTTTCTCGAAATTGTCTAGGCATTCTTCAATACTCCAATTCCGTGCCCCAAGCCCAAGAGCGATGAGACTGGATGTACTGGACAAGAGTAAGGTTAGCATAGGGTAAAGAAATCAAGTGGAGGGTATTCGATCTTACCCAGATCCTACTATCAGATCAAAAAAGTATTGGATTGGTAGCTTCCCATTCAGCTCTCGTTCGAGCAGTCGGAGAATCTCCAACTGGATCACATTCCGGACGCCGCCACTAGATTAGAAAATTGTTAGCTATGTTCATCAACAAGATCAGAAGTTTTTACCTATCCAGACACAGCACCCGAAGCCCTGCCGCTTGAGGTTTCAAGTGAACCGTCCAAGGCTGATACCTTCCCGCGGCGTTCGTCTCTAATGGGCACTCGTACATCTCGACAGTATTGGCATCTTTTGCTTTGCCGTAGGTTTTGATACACGCAGTGCAAAGAATGTGGCCGCATGGAAGACAGTGTTCCGGCGCCTCGAACAAGCAACAGAAGCAAACGGAATGGCTGTGGACGGATCTCACTCCTCCTCTTGGGCCGTCGCCGTAAAAGTAGGCCATGACATCATCCCTGTGTAGCTCCTTCGCGGCGTCAATTTCTGCTTCGCCGTTGTTGAGGCGGACAGTAAGTAAGGTGAGAAGATGTTCCAATCGGAAGTAAGCCATATTCAGGAACTCGTCCCGGTTCTTTTCAAATGTAAAGTCCGACACGTAGTCCCCTGCTGCAAATACTCGTCCGTCTGCGAGTTGGTGTCCTTTGGAGCCATGCCCGCTGCGAACATTGACGCATTTCATGATCGTGGTTTCGTCGGTTTGGGACTTGTCAAACATAAGTTTTGGTATTCTACCACGTGCCACTCGGTTAATAGCAAAGTCGCAGGGCCAGTGCCGGTCGCAGAAGTCTTTCAAAGCAGCCTCCAGATGTTGAAGATACAGAGGGAATATTGAATCGGCGTTTCCTGCGACTGTTTTAGCATAGTTACGCAGCTCGAGGGAGGGCAATTTAGTGGGCCAAACCCTAACGATCCAACGTAGCCGAAGCTTCGACGAAATCGTGGGGATTTTGTATCGCAAATGCATATGACAAAGAGACTTTGAAAGAGTGGAAGCACTATATGCAAAGAGGCACGATGCATACCTTTTATCTTGTGCCTCACGGAGTCGAGCATTATGCAGGAAGCGACCATGCAGCTCAATTTGCCGAAGATGACTCTTGCATCAGGCTCGTCTTCTTGTTCCATCATCCTAATAGCGAGCTTCAAGATACTGCCACCGAAGTCCGAAGGAATCGGATTGTTGAGGAATGACGCCTGTACGAAGTCAAACGGGACGTCTAGCCTAGCAGAGAAATGAGCAAAAGCAAATTGAAGGTACGATTGCAGTTCTCCTGCATCAAGGAGCATCCTTAATTCAGCCTTTCGATTTCTAGCAAGAGTGCAAGCCGCCTGAATTTCTTGATAGAGCTTGTCCGTCTGAGTTTCCACGAGCTGAGGTTGGCTTTTCTGTGGCATACGGACGATCTGTTTATCAATTAGTTGTGGCGCTCATGATTGAAGTAAAGAGTGTTGGCTTACTTTTAGAGAACTGTAATAACACATCATAAGCTCTTCGACCGTCGTGATATCTTTGTTCCGTTCTTCCCAATATTGAGCATACTTCTGGAAGGTTGGGTTAAGATTTATCGTATGCGACAAGGCATCTAGAAGGTTTCTTGTTGCAGTCTCCACGTCCCACGATCTATCGTCGACGTCGAGCTCACAGCCATTCAGTAAGATAATCGCGTGGGGAAGAGCTGGCTGATTAGATGAGGTTTCCAAAGCTACCGCTGCCCAATCAATGAGTTGCTCAAATACACTCTCTATCACACTGGTAAAGGTCAGCCACATACCATTTTCCAAGCTTTTGGCAGTATACGTACCGAGGATTTCGAAGGACAAAGATTATAACGTCAGAAAAGGTGTAGAGCAGCCTGGGATACAGACTGGATACAACAAAGTCGCGACTTCGCCGAAAGGGCGAATCCGCCCACATCAACTCGCGTTCTGATGTGTAACGTGTCTTGGGAGGAAGAGCTGCTTCATAGGCGTGGCGTTCCTCGAAATCGCCCTCCCGTTGCCGAAATCGTTCCCCGATCGGTTCTCTTTCCCCGCCATCTAGTCCCTCACAATCTGCATAGAGAAGTGGTGCCGTGGAAAATGCGGTGCCCGGATCCAGATACAGGTGGACTCCTTCTGACGTAGGAACGTCTTTCCCGGGCATCCCAATGACAGGCGCGGGGAAAGTGTTGCCTATAGAGCGATGTTGGAGGTCGATAAGCAGCTTAACAAGCGTGCTTTTCCCTGCCCCCGTCTGTCCCACGAACGAAACAAGGCTTGGTGTTCGTTGGATTTGGACCTTCCCGGGAACAAAGGGATCAGATGCAGGGGAGGCCGAGGAACGATCATAACTCGTTTTCGCCATCACCTCCCCATACCGTCCATGGTCAAGGAAAATGAGCCGAGGACCGTCCTTCTTGACGCCTATGCCGGGTCAGAAGGTGCTACGATTTCGACCTGGTGTACTGACCAAACCATGAAGTATGTCTATCCTCGTAAAATAGTCGACGATATGATCTTTCGTTCATCGGCTGGAAGAATACATTGTCCATAATTTGCGCCAATTGTAGGTCTGTTTTATCATGTCGTATGCCATTTGGCGCCCGCTGTTGAGCACGATGAGCTGGCTGCCTTGCCCAACACGGGTCACAGAAGAAACAGTTACACGCATTGCACAAGTAGAGCGGTGGGATACATAGCTCGCACGCTGCACAAAGCTGATCGCCGCCGGAACCCCTAGGGATGTGAGTTATGCCATCATTGAGAGCAGAAATAATACCTACCCAACCGGAAAAGAAGTACCTTCATCAGAGACGTTGTTGGTTTCTCCATCAGGCTGAGGCTGAGGTGGAAGTGGAGGGTGGTTCGAGTGCGGAGGTGGAGGTGGCGGTGCACGCCTCGGACGAGGTACCCGGCCATTCCCGAGTGGACCCATTGTACATGTAAAGCGACGCAGACATGCGCTTCTATTGCTGCTGTTCGAAAGAGCCTGAAATGTACAGGAAGTGGTAGGCCGAAGGAAGGATTAAAGTGGCTACGAAAGCAAACCGGAAAAGAAAGTTGCGAAAGCTTGTGTATTCAGCCTCGTGCAGCCATCTTCGCCAATTGGCCAACGAGGGAGGAGGCAACTGGCCTTGCTCGGCCACAAAGTTCGCGAGGCATATCAACACAGCCTGGCTGGTCTCCCACGCTGTTGCAACCAATCGACTTCTGCGAAAACTCCATGGGGGGGCGAAGCGTGGTAGCCTTGCACTACGCAGCGCCACACCACAATGTCCAGCCTTGCGAGAGTGAGCAATAGATTGTTGGCCTGAGGTGTCGCGAGGATGTCGCATCTTGGTGGACGCGTCCTAGGTTCGCTATCCCAACCACGTGTGGTCTCATCCATCCAATGTCTAGAAATTGACTTACTGATAGTTGAAAAGTAGGGCCTAAGGCCCTCTAAGTACTGCTATGCGCTTACTGGGTTAAGGTGCTTAGTTTCGTATTTTCTTTTCGTCCGCTACCCCCTATGACGGGTTGTAGCGGAATTTGAACCGAGTAGTTTGACTACCAAGAACAGTGTTCGTGGCGAAATGAATTTCCCGCTTCCTGTTATCGCTATTATGGCTATAACATTTACTCGAAATCTGGTTGGTCTGAACAACAGTGGGCTCCAGCAGCAGTACGGTACCACAAGTCACCTCTTCCAATGAACCAAGTGTTGGCCATAAAGAGAATTTACAACGAGTTGATATGACAAACGAGGTCATAGTACGCAAGGCACAAGAAAATTAATTTACAGGTCCACCTTCATCAGCTATAGAGGCTGTTTCTCCCTTATTTTAACTTCTTACCTTTCACTTCCACTTCCACTTCCACTTCTACATCAGTTTTAGCTTCGACGTTAGATCTATACACCTTTTCTACAACAACCCTCCAAGTCACAGACAATGCCCTCAACGCTTGTACCGCCTTACAGTCCTCTCTAAACCGAACACTCCCTTCTCCCACCAGTCACAAAGTCTCTAGCCCCCAAACAGCCTCTTCGACTCTTCCCAATCCACAGACTCTGTCTAATAAGCCTCTGTCCCAACAAAGGCTCCGACATCCACCTTAAGCCAAAAATGCATTCGTGGCGCCTGTCCCTGGACAAACGACTAAGCCAGGGCTCAAAACCCTACAACGAGCACAACCCATGGAATCCGGCACCCTATCCCCACGGATCCACAGAAATAGAGGTCGCGGCATAGCAAGCCGTCCCCAACGCGCGCTTCGACCTCCTCGAAGACATCTGGAGCTTCCTACAGAGCTGCACGGCATGCCGATGTGGAGAATTCGTTGCTGGGAAATCGTACACATGTCCTGATTGTCTTGAATTTGATGAGCGACGGAAGGTCTTGCTTGGGATGTAGCGGGAAGAGAAAAAGCAAAAGGTCGAAAAAGGAGCCAGGGATATACAAAGTCTTGAGGATGCGTTCTGGAAGCTGAGTGTGCGGACATACGAGAAGCCCGGTTCGGGGAGGATGGAGAAGGGTAAGGAGATTCCGTTTGATTGATCGCGTCTGATCACAGTGCATCGGTGGACCGCTGGCGGTGATATCAGTAGGGGAGGGATTGCGAAGGATGGCGACCAGAACCAGGAGGGGGGAGTGTCCTAGTGTAGAGGTGTGCAGATATGCGAGGGCTGTCTTTGAATATGGTCGCCGAAATGGTCTGAATGTAGCTGAGATACAAGGTAGATTTACTCCTTAATAGTTTCCCTTATTCTTAGAAGAAAGCCAGGCACACCAAGCCAAGTAAATAGAATAAGAAGATTCCTGTTTCCTTTACCCAACCCGGGTACAGGGAAAAACTATCCCTACAGTTGTCAGAATACTAGGTCTCGTTTTATCCCAAGGAGGGTCAGTGTCATTCGGGCGCTCATGTAGAAGGGGTGTCCGTAGTGCATAAGAGTTTGATACAACGCAATAGCAACGCAGCTACCTACGTATCCTACACCTTCGGCTGCGGCTCAGCCAAACTAATTTTGCCTTGTTCATCATACACAATCTCCCTAATCTTCACACACCTCAGATGGTTGACGCCGCCAGACAAGGAAGTATCGTGGTAGAAAAGATACCATTTGCCCTTGAACTCCACAATTGAGTGATGCGTTGTCCATCCAATGACCGGTTCCAATATCCTGCCTCCATATTGGAAGGGACCGAGCGGGCTGTCGCTGGTCGCGTAGCAGAGGAAGTGTGTATCGCCAGTGGAATACGAGAAGTAGTACTTTCCCTTGTACTTGTGCATCCAGGCCGCTTCGAAGAATCGCCTGTCGTGGTCGGAGGATAAGAGAGGCTTTCCTTCTTCGTCGAGGATCACGACGTCTTGGACGTCGGAGGTGAGAGATGTCATGTCCTCGCTCAGTTTTGCAACCTTCGCACAGAGAGCGGGGCCTTCCTGTGCTTCCATCTTGGAGTAGTTTTCCTGCACGAATTTGCCAGTGCTCCAACATTGTAGTTGTCCTCCCCAAATACCTCCAAAGTACAGGTATGCCTGGCCGTCGTCGTCCACGAAAGTCGCGGGGTCGATGCTGAAGCTGCCCTTGATCGGCTCCGGCTCCGGGGCGAAGGGACCCTCAGGCTTGTCCGCAACGGCAACACCCACCCTGAAGATTCCCTCCTTGTCCCTCGCGGGGAAGAACAAGTAGTATTTGCCATTCTTCTCTGCTGCATCCGGTGCCCACAGCTGCTTCGAGACCCACGGAATATCTTCCTGCTTCAGCGCGACACCATGGTCGGTAACGGGGCCACCAACCGAATCCATGCTAAAGACATGGTAGTCGTTCATGTCATACTGATCTCCGTTGTCATTGTCTTTGATATCGGTCTCGCGGTCGTGGGAGGGGTAGACGTAGAGCTTGCCGTTGAATACGTGCGCGGAGGGATCGGCCGTGAAGACATGGGTAACGATTGGATCTTTGTCTGCCATTGCTGCGGTGTTTATGGTCAATCAGTAGTATAAAGATGGACTGTGAGTTTGGAATAATGGCACAAGGAGAGGCATCATGAGCGTTTATGAAGCTGCCCCGCGGTGCCCGAGAGCCGCAGAAGGACCTCCACTTTATCCTTATTACCCATCGGCACGGCTAGCCTGGGTACATGGAGCCAAGATTCCAAGAGACCGTCAGGTGAGGTCAGGAATGCAATGGTCTCCATGGAGTAAGATCAAGTGAGTTGGGAAAGAAAGGGTTCTTGGGCGGCACGTTGTTGTCTTTAGCCGCTCAATTCAACCGATGCAAGAGGGCCCATTGTTGAAGAAGACGGGTCGGGTTTGCGGATATCGGGCATTGACGCTCTATAGCATCACCGCGGTCGGAGAGGAAACGCGTTGCCTTGAAAGATGTGTGCTCGAAGAACCCTGGAGGTCTCGCGATCACACGTGCGTGGGGGGCATGACTAATCCCGCCAAGATCTCCCAGATGCACTCCAGGGGCTCGGACCTCGGTGGACTTTGGAACAAACATTTCATGATACTGTCACGTTCTCATTGATGAATCGATCTCCTACAGGCCTGATTCGTCTTTGTTCCGGCCCCAAGGCTCATTTATGGCCGTATCTCTCTGGAACACACCTTCACAACGCTAAAGACGGTATCTAGTTCCAGCCATCCCAGCGAATCAGCAAATACATATGACTTGGTTCACCTCGCTATCGCGCAAGTACTCCTTAGCTTGCCTGTTGAGACAAGGATAAGGAATCGTCGCATAGCCAAACCGCTTGAACAATCTCCTGTTCTCGGGCCCTCCGTTCCTTCCTATGAACCCGAGTAGTAGGCAAGTCAGCACGCCCATCCCCTGTATTCACAAAAGGCCGACATGCAGTAGATTTCAGCGTTCTTCTCGAAAACCTCGAGGCCAGATTCCGGGGCATCCAGGAAAACGTTAAATCCCTTAGTAAAAAGGTCTTCGACATTGAATAGTTGCATCGGCTTCGAGAAGCCTCGGCTGCGGAAGTCTTCGGTATCCGAATACCTTTCAAAAACTAATCCCGCTGCTGAGGTGATGCCGTCCTCGATTTGTCTCGATTCTGGCCGACTTGGGGCCGTCGCGCGAGTTCTTGGTAAGGCTTGTCGCGCAGCAGACTCCGGATGCGCCGGCGAGCTTTATAGACTTAGGCGTCATGGCACCGTGCAAGTGACACGGTCTTATAGAAACCGACGTCATATTTAGGATGGTTTGTGTTTGTCGTTGTGACAGGAATTCACAGGGCTAGCAAGAGTGATCAAGCTGGATAATTAATTATGTAGCGGGTGATGTAAGAGCCCAAAGAGGAAATGCCTGGAGAGAATTGGGGGTGGGTGGGTGGCTGCGCACGTAAGGCTGAAGCGACAGGGATGCGAGCTGAGCATGGCTGAGGCCGCCCAGCCACTCACACGCCGCCGCCGCCGCCGCCGCCGCTGGCAGACAGCGACAACGGTCTCAGCGATATGAAAGTGCAGGCTGCATGTACTCGGTAAGCCAGGCTGGAATCCTCCAGCTGTCTTTTCCGACGCCTCGTGCAATTGCCTCGTCGAGCACCCCGATTCCAGCCTGAGCCCGTCCCATCGCGCCCGCCATTGTTCGTCCAGCTCGGCCGTAGCCACCTCCGACCATCGAAATCGCCAACTTCTGTTACATTTGCAGCAGGTTTTGGTCGGCTAGGTATCCTCCCGCCTCCGAAGCTCGATAGTATATCCCGACTCCCCCGGCGCGACCGCTCGCTCGCCGCATATTTGTATGCTCTTGTATCGCCCGCTATGCATGCCCGTTGAAGGTTGAACGCAAACGGTTGACGTGGACGGGGCCTTGGAAAAAGCCACATGCGCCTGCATTCGTCCCACTGCACGTTCCCGTATCCCAGGCATCTACAAGGCGCCCCGAAATAAACTTGGATCGAACCCGACAAGCCCTGCAGCGACCGTTCGCAGACATTCCCGAGGTCTCCGGTTCCGACATCTCTGCTGTGGATTGCAGTCGCCATGGCGGGCATGGAGCAGCTCGAAGTGCACAGCAAGGTGGGTTCCCCGCAGCCGCTCCTGCCCTGTTCAGCTAACTGAGAAGCTGCAGTCGTACCTGGTGCGCTGGGTGAATGTCTCTGCGGGGCACACCGTCTCGTGGAGCATCCAACCTCACAAGAAGTCCATCAACTTTGGCATCTTCAAGCATCCCGGCACCGCAACAGGCACCACCCCGTACCTCCCCTCGTCGGCCACGTTCGAAGCCCCCTCCACCCCTGCGCTCGAAGTCCCGGGAGGACGCGGGCGCGGATCCTCGAACCCGGCCTCGCGCAACGACCGGACATTTGTATTCGAGAAGCTATCGGCAATTGGCCTGAAGCAGGTGCATTGGGCTGGGAAATGCGACGCCGACAAGGTGTCCGTGGGGACGTACGACGTGCCCGAGGGTGAGGGCGGCATGTACGGCCTGGTCTTCGACAACACCTTCTCCAAGACGGTCTCCAAGACAGCTACTTTCGTGCTGATGACATACCCGACCAATTCCCCGCCAAAATCGGGCCACCACATGCACTATGCTCAAGCCATAGCCGGAGCGAGCTCTACGAGTCTATCGAGGTCGAGTCCAGGACTAGGCCCCATTTCTGACTCGACCGAATCGCTGCCATCAGACCCCCTTGGAGGAGGCAGGAAGTTTGCGGAACGGCCAAAGTCGTCGTACACCATGGCCACGAGCGCCCCGGCGAACTCGTCCTTTTTGACTGGCGTACTGCAGAAAAAGAGGAGGAAGAGGAACCAGGGGTACGCAAGACGCTTCTTCTCGCTGGACTACACATCGTCTACGCTCTCATACTATCGAAACGACCATTCTTCAGCCCTACGGGGGGCAATTCCCCTGTCTCTAGCAGCCATCGGAGCAAACGACAAGACGAGAGAGATTTCTGTTGATTCTGGCGCAGAAGTCTGGCATTTGCGGGCAAATAATAAAAAGGACTTTGACATGTGGCGGCAAGCCTTGGATAGAGCCTCCCGGACGGCCGCGGGCTTGTCGTCGCCAACTCTTGTCATCCAGGACCGACCTTGGGATACTGCGCCTCACATTGTCAGCGAGGCCGAGGAGCGTGAGTGGGCCATGGTCGAATCCCTCGTGGGGCGAGTGGCCGGAACAAGAGATGCTGTGCGGAGACTCGCTCAAGATACAGATCCAAAGTACCACAAGCCCGGTGGCTTGGGAATTACAAAAGCACATGAAAATCATTCTCCAAGCCCATCAGAGACCGACTCGGGCGATTACTTCCCGGATCAAGAGAAAGCAGATCGGAAGGCATTCTGGAAACGAAAGGCAAGCAGCTCTGGAAGCAGCCCATCGGGGCTGTTCAGGAGAAGCGTCTCCGCGCAAATGGCCGTAGCATCTCCAACGACCATCCCCCCAGTTCCTCCTCTACCGAATGGAAATCTTGCAGTACCGAAGCGCACCAGCCCTCAAAGCACTTTATATCAACCACAAGAGGAGGGGGTCCATGACCACTGCATGGCACTCTTGCGTGATCTAGACGGTGTTGTCGAGGAGTTCTCTGCTCTCATCAGCGAGAGTCGCCAGAGACGCGCACCAGCACCCTTATCCGCTCGGGCTGCCTCTCCCCGCCGCAGCATCGACTCACAGTCATCTGAGGAATTCTTCGATGCTACTGATGGCGAGACAGTCAAGTCCCAACTGCTCACCATCCGCCGTGACAGCGACGACGACGAGCACGAGCGCGATGATGTCTCCGACGGCGAATCCGAATCCTCGAGCGAGGCAGGAGGCACGAGCGTGTTCAACCGCGTACCCACAGAAGGCCAACCCTCGCTCTTCCCCATGAAACCCAAATCCCTCTCACCCCTACCCCTCGAGCGTGTAAAACGGCGAACAAACGTCCCACCAGCCAAAGGTCAACCCCCCAGCCTAATCGGTTTCCTCCGCAAAAATGTCGGCAAAGATCTCTCTACCATCGCAATGCCCGTCACCGCAAACGAACCCACATCCCTCCTCCAACGCCTTGCCGAACAAATGGAATACAGCGAACTCCTCGACGCCGCCGTAACCGCAAACCCCGACTCCGGCGACCGTCTCGTCCACATCGCCGCCTTCGCCATCTCCGCCTTCAGCAACGCACGAGTCAAAGACCGCGCGATCCGCAAACCCTTCAACCCCATGCTCGGCGAGACCTTCGAGCTCGTCCGCGAAGACAAGAACTTCCGCTTCCTCGCCGAAAAAGTCGTCCACCGACCCGTCCGCATGGCCTGCCAAGCCGAGTCCCCGCACTGGACCTTCCTCCAGTCCCCAACCCCGGTGCAAAAATTCTGGGGCAAGTCCGCAGAACTGAACACAGATGGTCGCGCCCGCGTCTTCCTGCACGCATCCGCCGAGCACTATTCCTGGATCATCGCAACCAGCTTCCTGCGCAACGTCATCGCGGGTGAGAAATACGTGGAGCCCGTCGGCACCATGACCATCATGCACGAAAACTCCGGCGCGAAGGCTGTCTGCACGTTCAAAGCGGGCGGTATGTTCGCCGGCCGCAGTGAAGACGTCACCATCCAATGTTTCTCACCAACCGGCAACCTGCTCCCCGCCGGCGGGCAGGGGAAATGGACGACAGAGCTCCAGGGCACAATGAACGGCCAGCCAACCGGCAAGAGCATCTGGCAGGTCGGCAACTTGGTTGAAAAACCAACCCAACACTACGGATTCACGTCTTTCGCAGCCGAACTCAATCAAATCACCCCCATCGAACACGGGAAACTCCCGCCTACGGACTCGAGAGTGAGGCCGGATCAGCGCGCAGCGGAAGAGGGCGATTTTGATCGTGCGGAGGCGGTGAAGGCGAGGTTGGAGGAAAGACAGAGGGCGCGCAGGAGGGTGATGGAAGAACATGGGGAGGAGTGGACGCCGAGGTGGTTTGTAAAGGCGGAGGGCACGGCGCTGAGTGGGGAGCAGGAGATGGAGGAGGAGGTTTGGAGGTTGAGGGGTGGGAAGGAGGGGTATTGGGAGGAGAGGGAACGGGGGGTCTGGGAGGGGGTCTTGGATGTTTTCCAGACGTGACGTAGATGTTGATGTTGATGCTGGTGGGGTATTGATACATAGATATTAGAAAGCGAATATCTTGCTCTATTCATCGGGCTTGTAGACAGTGGACATGCCAGGGAAACTAGATGTCGGAGTCTACTCCTTACTGCTATATTCCAATATATAGGGGTTGGGATGCTGGATACTGTAAGATAACGACATACCAGCAAGTATGTTAGATATATATGTCGATGTTCAGCAACACCTTGGTCTAAGCCTAGCTTGTGGAGCGTGCCCATCCCGTGGACGCTGGATATTATTGTCTAAAACTTAGTCCTATATTTCAATAGCTGGAGACTAGGACGCTGGATACCGTACGATTGAAAATCACCAGCAGCGGTTCGAGACATGAATGTTGAGTGAGCAGCAGGGCGTTGGTCTGTTCCTGGCTTGTCGAGCGCGCACCCCTTTAACAATGGATATTGTAGTCTGAAGCTTATTTCAATATTTCAATAGTTGGAGACCAGGATGCAGGATACTGTACGACTGTACAGCAGGGGCGCACCCAAAGTGGATATATATATATATATATATATATATAGATGCCAAGGACAATGTGCCATCATCAATGTTCCTCGGTGCACAGCTAGCCTGTCGATTATGCTGCATTCATTCAAGCACAAATAGCAGGACATAGAACGCCATCAAAACACCATGAGCCTGTATCCAGTACCGATCAATCAGTCAAGTCAAAATCCTGGCCCGCTCTGTCCATACGCCATGCATGCCATCTTCTGTCCAAAAACACCATTTTGAAGCCCTATCTCTCCCTCCCTGCCATTCATTCCCTCAGATCTCTATATCAATCCCCAAATCCATACTCGAAATAATATCATCGTCCATCTTCCTCTTCCTAAACGTCGGAATACCGCCCTTCTTCTCTTCCTTATCCTTATTCCCCACCCCCCCTTTCACCGGCGTCCCCGCCCTCACCACCGCCGGCGTCGCACTCCGACTCCTATCACTCCCCTCAAACAAATCATCCAAATTCGTTGACGCGCCCGGAACCTGCAGCAGCTTATTCGTCGCCTTCTCCTTCTCCGCCTTCTCCGCCTTCTGTTTCTGGAACGCGCGTTCGCGGGCCTTGCGTGCGCGCAACTCCTCGTGTCGCTCCTGAATCAGCGCTTTGCGGATCTGTTCTGAGTTTGCTTTGCGGTTTTGTTTGTTGAGTTCGAGGAGGCGGGCGGCTTGGGAGTCAGCGCGGGGCGCTACGGCGGCGACGGCCGAGGAATGCAGGAGCGAGGCGTATTTGTTCTGTTTGGCGATCTTGGCGCCGATGTCTGCGTCGGTCCAGGTCCGGTTCTCGAGCTCTTTGATGTCGTCGTATTTGCGCTTGAGATGGGCTTGTGTCGGGGGCTTGGTGTTGGATTCGGCGAGGGATTGTTTGTAGGTCTCGAGATCGTTCTGGGGAGGTTAGGGACAAGCAGCTGTGAGGGGAATGGGAGAACAAACCTCGGTAAAGCCTTGGTTGGAGAGGAACAGAAAGGTGTATTCCTTCTTGACAGAGCCGTGTTGGGCAACAACGTACTGATCCGTGGCTACGCGATGTCCATTCTTTCCCTCGAAGACGTACGGTTTGCCTGTAGTAAATCCTGCATGCTCGTTAGCCACAGTCGTAGTGGTCTCCGGTATTAGACACACCCTTAATCTGCGCCATCTTGTACAATGTCCGTCGATTAGCGTCTTGACCGGTTCCAATTCGTGCAAATGCGCCCGTCATTGCGTCCTCGAACCCAGGATAGAAGCACACCTTTCCAAAGAATCCTCTGCTGACGCGGACCGACTCGAAGTGGTGGATCTGGGCGGGTTGCTCTTCGCGGGGGGCGGCCTGTCTGGCGCGCTCATCCCAGTCCACCTCGCTCTCGCCATCGGCATCGACATCTGAATTGTCCCTATCCCCGGAGCTCGATCGTCGACGGTGGCCACTCCGACGGTCGTCCATGCGCTGTCGTTGCTGCTGGTCCCGCTGCTCTCGATTGCGCCGGTACGCCTCCAGGGGTTCGTTCTTCTTCATCTTCTGGCGACTGCTCTTGCGGTGGCTGTCCTCGGGCTCATCGGACGACGCCTTGCGCTTCTGACGGCTGTCCTGCTTGGCCTCCTCCCTCTTCCGTTGGTCGGCCCTTAGGGCAAGCTCTGCGGCGAATTTGGCACGGGACGCTTCTTCGGCGCGCTCACCGAGGATGCGCTCGCGCTCCAGTTGAGGGAGGCTGTCGATGTGACGACGGTCGGCTTCGTTGATGTACTTGCCATCTACAGGGTAGGGAACGTTGGTGTCGCGATCATCGGGCTCGTCGCGTTCCGAATCGGACTCGTCCATGGCACCCGAACCGAGCGAATTGGGCGAGGAGGCGGCGACGGAGGAGCTGGGCGGCGTTAGACCTGGATGCGACATTTCTGCGAGATGGACGCGCGGGGTCGTGCAACAAAGTCGATGGAAAAGGTGGAGGAGAAGTAGGGGAGTACTTACGCCTCGCCTTCCTCAGCCTCCTCGTCACCTCCTGCAAGGGCAAAGAGCTCGTCGTCCAGGTCGGACATGACTGCGGCGACGGAAGAAGTGCTCGGTGTGGAAAAGCGGCGACGGCTGGACGGTTGCGGTGATGAAAAGGTAGAAATGGACGGTGGTTGGTGGTTGGTGGTTGGTGGTTGGTGGCTGTCGGGCGGGAAGAAGACTGCGGTGGAGTGGAGTGAAGGGGAGAGGGAGATTCCTTGGGAGGACGACCGCAGCTTTACGCGACCGACGCCAAGAATCGCGGAGGCGGCACTGGCGGGTCACGTCGGAGCGCTGTCGGCGTCCTGGTTGGCCGGGCTGGCGCTCCGATCAATGGTGAGCACATCGAAGTCGTCCCATCGTGCACTTCTCCTTCACTTCTCCTTCACTTCTCACCTGACTGCGTGCTTATTCCGCCCTTCAGTTCAGTCCTTTGCCTCGAAAATGCCATCGCTACTATTCTCGACCGCAAACGCGCTGCGCCAGACCCCGCGCCACGCCCAATTCCCGCTTTTCGATTTTCTCGTCCCAAGTCTCCGTCTCGCGACTCCGCGAAAATTGCGCGGTTCGCCGTTCCACTCCACCGCCTCGCCAATTGAGCAGCCACCGAGCGCAGGATCCGGTTCGCACGCAGACAATGGAAAACCTCGCACAACGCTCACACAGGAGCAACGGGATTTCCTCGATAGCGCGGTACGCCCCCTTCGATTCAGTACTCGCGTAATCAGATCTCGAGATAATCTGCCCACCGATATCTCCCCGTCCCGCAATATCCCACCACGCGCGCACCGCTGACACTCAAACCACAGCTCCGCGTCAACCAAGCCGGCGAGCTCGCCGCCGTTCTAATCTACTCCTCTCAAACCCCCCTCCTCATCCGCTCGCACCCGCACCTTCGCCCACTGATGGAGCACATGTACTCGCAGGAAGCATCGCACTTCTCCACCTTCAACACGCTCATCGCCAGGCACCGCGTACGCCCCACCCTCATGTACCCAGTCTGGAAAGCCGCCGCCACGGCTCTGGGTTGGTCGACCGGGCTTCTCGGACGCGAAGCCGCGATGGCGTGCACCGAGGCCGTGGAGACGGAGATCGGGGGCCATTATAATGAGCAGGTGCGGGTGTTGCTGGATTGGGCGGAGAAGCTGGATGAGCGGGGGCAGGGGAGTGAAGAGCTGGGCGGTTTGTTGAAGGAGTTGAGGAGGATTAGGGATGAGGAGTTGGAGCATTTGGATTGTGCGGTGGAGAATGATGCGAAGGAGGCCAGGCCATACGAGTTGTTGACAAATGTTATTCGCGGGGGGTGCAGGACGGCCATCTGGATTAGTGAGAAGATTTAGGAGGGAGAGGGGAGGGTGGGTGCAGTGTATTGTTAGTGGTGTGTATATAGTGTACTATTATATGTATAAACATCATGCATGTGCTGCCACCTTGACCATGATTCCTGTCCCTGATGCATGGTCGAACCGCGAACCCTATACAGCCCAAAATCTGCCGTCGTACGAGACACAAGGAACTTGTCACACTTCACTTCAGGGGTCAAGTCATTAGGAAGGTCAAACTAATATTGATTCGCAATGCCTCAGAACCGCGGGCTCTAACTCCATACCAACACCTAGACATGCAATTCCCTTACCCCGGACCCTATGTAACCAAGCCCAGAACCCCACTACTATCTACTCAAAGCCCCCATCCAACCCCCCGAGGACACTCCTCTTCCCATTCCTCTCCCTCCCCACCTTCCTCTTCAACTCCTCCTTCCTCTTCAACTCCACCTTCTCCAACTTCTCCCTCCTCTCCGCCTCCCTCGCCTGCGCATGAATATTACTCCTCCCCGTCCCACCCCTCCTCACCCCCTCCACCGGCGTACTCACCCCAGACCTCTCGCTCGTCGCCGACAAATTACTCGTCGCTCTCCGCACCAAACTCGGGACCCTGAACCCAGGTTGCAGCACCCCACTCGCTGCCGCCACGAACGCCAAATTACTCGCTCCAGCCGCGGAGTTAGGAGTTGAAGATAGCGAGGCGCTGCGCGAGAGACTGAGACGGTCGATAATGGGCTTTTTCTCTTGGCGGGGGGGGAGGTTGGTGATTTCGAGCTCGGAGTCCGAGGATAGGTCGCTGTATTGTGATTCGGGAACGATGTGGCGATCGTCTTCGAGGAGCTCGATGAGGGAGTGCTGGATGTCGGCGTGCGTCATGGGTTTCCGGATTATGCTTGTGTCGACAGCGGCCGTGCGGCGTGCGTGCGGCGGGGGTCTGTTTTCTTTGTCTTGAGAGTCTGTGGATTTGCGCTTGAGAGGGTTGGCAGCGGGTAGAGCCGCTGCGGTGGTAGTGGGCTCAGCGGTTTGCGAGTCGGGGATGGCGATTATGTCCCCGCTTGTCGTGCTTTCCTGAGATGTGTCGACGTCCATGGCCATAGGTGCGTCGAGGAATTGGTAATCTGGGTCGTCTTCACGGTCTTCCACCGATCGTAAAAAGGCGGATTTCTTAGGATTCTCGGCAATCGTTTTGATGCGCTCATCAGAAAGAAAAGCCCTATGCATTTGCTGGAACTGGCGTTGTTTTGTCCGACGACGGCGTTCTTCTTCGTCTTCAGAATCAGACACATCAAACGCTTCTCCACCTCGCCGCTTGCGAAGGGCACCGCTAGCAAGGTCCTTGAAGATCTTGTTGACGTTCTTTTCATCGTCTGCCTTCTCTTTTGCACTGTTGAGAAGTCAGTGAGTGAAAAAAAAAGGGGGATATGGGGGACACTTACGCGTAATATGCAGCAATCTCCCGTTCGTCTTCATCAACATGGCCAGTCTCGATCATCTTGGCCAATTCTTCATCATCCTCGCCGCTGTCATCGTCACTCGCACCTCCAATACCGGCGTACTCGTCTTCAGATTCTTCGGCCTGTTCTTCGACTACATCTTTGGCGCGGCTGGTCTTCTTGTTGAAGTCGTCAACGGCGCGTTGCTTCTTTTGGCCCCTCTTCATGATGGCAAAGGCATCTTGGCTCTTGGCTGCTGCTTCAGTCTCCTCTGTCTCGGACCCGGTAACGTCGTCCTCATCGACATCAGAAAGCTCGGCTAGCTTCTCCTTGCGACTCTGGAGTCTGCCTCTCCTTTGCACGGTGGGTGATTCCGCAACGGGCATCATCACCGTATCGATGGTCGACGGTGGTGCAACAAGGCCAGCAGGCGAACGTGACAGTCCGAAGCCAACATCTTGTGTCGGTTCTGGCATTTCCGAGAGTTGAGTTTGTGGAAAGCTTGGAGAAGGTTCCATGAGCTGGGTGATGCCCAGATTCATTTGTGATTGCGAAACTTCCATCTGCGAATCCAGCGCTTGACTGTTCGGCACTAGTAAATCCGGTGTCGAGTTAAATAATCCCGCGGGTTGAGTATCTGGAAGACTTCGGAGGAAATCGAGCGAGTTCTGCTCTTGTTCGTGGTCAAGCGGATGGTCATTTTGAGAATCCGATTCCAGATTTGCCATTGTGCCGGCAAAGACCTGCGTGAGTCCTAGTGAAGAGGCGACGTTGTTGAAGCCGAATGCAGCAGCCATGGGATCGTCCTGTGTGGCTTGAGAGGGCTGCTGTGAAGACGCCATGCTCTTTAGGCCTTCATTCTCGCTGTCATCTTCGTCGTCGACCACAACATTTCGACCCCGGCGGGCGGTAAGCTTCCTGGCAGGAACGGCGAAAGTACCATCCTCCATATCCTCGTCGACATCCAGTCCTTTCTCGGTCGGCTGTTCTTTTTCTTCGTCATCGGCCTCATCGGCTTCTTGATCGAACATGGGGTTGGTAGCCTCTGCTTGTTCTTCCTCGTCAACTTCTCCTTCGATATCCTCTTCCTCTGACCCCGAAAGCTCCAACTCGACTTCCTCTTCTGGCTCCTCTTCGAGCTCTTCAACACCAGCATCTTCTTCGCCACTCCCGACGTAATCCTCATCGCCGGATTCATCGCTGGAGAGCGTCGAGGCTCCGGTCTCTCCATTCTTCTTGGCTTCCTCCTTCTCCATCTTTCGAAGCTTTAGATCTTCTTGGCGAGCCTTTTCGAGCTGTGCAACCATGTCCTCAACCTCCATCTGATGCTTCTCCCGCTCCTCTTCCGTTTCGATGTGAATTCCCCGACGCTTCAAGTCCTCAATTTTCTCCTGACGCTCTTTCTGAGCCTGCTCACGAGCCCGTCGCGTAAGAGATAACGAAAGCTCGACGGCATTCATTGAGCCCCTCATTTTAGGTCCTTTCTTGCCAGGAGATGAGAGATGGGCAAGATGGCGGAGATGAAGGAGAGATGAAGAATCCTTTTGCTGTCGTTCTGGGAGCCTGTCGAAAACAGGAAACCTGCTTTTCGGCTTCACAGTCTTCGTCTCGTCATCAGAATCAGACAAGTCGACCATCTCTACCTCTCTAGGTGTGGTAACCGGTATTTGAGCTTTTTGGGTGATGACTTGGGCGGCTTGCTGAATCAGAGGATTGATGGGCAGGTGTTGGAATTCTGGGGCACGGCCTTTGCCTTTGTCCATCCTCATTGGGGGCGGTGTGGTTGCGACTGGTGCTTCGATATCGCCCTTCTCTTGGGGGACCTCTGTCGCTGGAGGAGTTTCTATGGTGGCCATGGCTTCAGGTTTTTCATTCAAATGATCCTGGGCCAGAGGGCTTGTTGGAGGCGTGTCATGTGCCTGGTTGCCTTCAGCATCCGAGGTGCCGATCATTGAGCTTGCATCTGGGGTCAATGGTGCAGTCGTTTCTTCCGGGATAGGCTGATTATAGTTGAACCTTGCGAACAAATCCTTCATGCCATACTTCTTCTTTGTCTTGGCTTGGTGGGTGAGCTGCATATTACGATTGATCCTCTGCTGCTCGCGAGCAATCTCCTCCATGGCCTTTTTGCTGGCCTTGCGCGTGGGCTTTGACTGTTGAGTCAGGCGTCGTCCAGTCTCGCCATCCGGGTCGCTATCCGAATCCTGGCCTTCACGGTGCCGAGGCTTCGATTGTTTCTTTTGTTCCTGTTGCTCTTTTTGCTGCCTCATCCTTTCAGCTCTAATCTTCTTGACCCTTTCCTGAAGGTCCTTGTTCGGTCGTGGACTGGTGGATTCTTCTGAGTCGGATTTTGTCGAGTGTAGCGCCTTGCGAGGCTTCGATACAACTGGAGATGCATTAGGGCTAACGAACAGTCCCGGTGAAGATGGTCGAGATTTGGGGGTAGACGATGGGGAGTGTGGAGAGGCAGTCTTTTGTTTTCGTGATATCAATCTACGCGTCTTGGTGTTACGGACGGGAAAGTCGTCGTCGTCGTCGTCGTCGTCGTCCTCGTCGTCGCTGCTCGCGCCAACCGAGACGTGGGCGGGCTGCGCTCCTCCATCGACAGAGTGTTGGTGGTTGAGACGTGGCAATGGCTGGTTCTTGGTTGGCCTGCGCGGTGCTTCCTCTTCATCGCTGCTGGATGAATGAGATGCAATGTGTGCATCCCCTTTCACCTTGGTACGCTTCTGCTCCTTGGCCTTAGACAACATCTTCTTGACGCGCTCGTAGGCTGCTCCGGCATCTTCTTCGTCGCTCTCAGATGAGCCTTCGTCCTGCGATTGCTGCTGCTGAAGACGCGCTGCTAAGGTTCCTCGGGGTACCCGCACCGGAGCAGCATCATTGTCGGATTCGGAGTCGCTCTGAACCAGTTTTGAGAGGACATTTGCAAGCCGAGATGTGGATTCAGGACGTGTCGGCTGGGGGGAATCGACTGTCTGCTCGTCTTCAAACTCGACTTCTAGGTCTATTGTGGTTTCTGTGTCAATTTCGCGTCGGGAAAGCTCCATTGAAGCTATTGAAGGGGATTCCATAGTGGAACGGTTGTAGGTCGCGTCAGTGGTCGGGAAGAGCGAGGCTACGAGTGGGAAATTGGAAGCATGAGCTTGCCAATTGACTCCAAGATTTTGTAGAGAAGTATCAATGAAGGTGGAGATACATCAGACGTGGAGTTGGTATATTGGGCAGAATTGTAAGAGGCGGGGAAGCAAGACGCGATGGTGCTTTGCTGGGAACGTTCGCGTCGCGCCAAAACGCGTCGTAGCCGAGGGGGTCGGCGAAAACCAGAATGAGATGCCGACCTCACCAGCCACACCACAGTGGCGTCAGTCGCGCATGGCCATGGCCAGGCGTGCCAGGCTCTTTTCGCTTTCATCTTCTTTCTCATTTCGCCCTACTTCTCTCTTCTGCATCTCGTGCGCATCTCCCATGCAGGCGCTCAAATCCCGTCGGCTCTTCTCGTACGTTTGATTGACCATGCTTATGCAAACAAACTTGCAAATGTCGGTTGGATAGGCCCACCCTTCCATCAGCTGTCGTTCACGTAAGTCAGGTAGGTCCTCTCAACCCCCGGCCCGGCACAGCAAATGTCCCTTTGCGGCGTCGCAATCAGGGCCCCAATCGGTCAGCAGCCGATGTTTTACTTGAGCGGTATACTTCGTTATACGTACCCAGAATAGCCTGTCAGCGATGCTGGAAGTTTCGTTGCCCACAGGCAGCTATTCAGCTCCAGTACCGGGCGTATCACAGCCTTGCACCGAACTATTTTGGATCAGTCCACACGATTGAGCAACTTGTTTTTCTTTGCCGGCACAATGTTTTATTTTGGTTTCATCTCTTCTCTTTTCCCCAGAGCACTCGTGACGTTCTCACCATCCCAGCGAGTCTCTCTCCAGACACTTGCTCGATCTGTCCTCAGGCCAATCTTGAAATAGGATCAACTTCCGCTTATGCACCGTTGAAACACCAGCCCCCCTCGTAACCCCAGATTGAAGGGCGGCCGCCAAGGATCGTGCTGGGTTGTTGACGTTCTCCAGCTCTTCCAACGGCAGCAGATCGTCACCAAAGCGATCGTTCGACGCCATGCAGAACTCCTTCTGTTATCTCGGATCCGGGCTGTTCGGCATGACGATGGTGGAGGGGCATCAGCTGGAGAGAGAGCGCGTCTTCGCGAACACACGTGACGTCCGCAACCTTGGCGCCAATGGCTGCACATGGCACTGTACGACGCGCCTCGCCGGACGGTCAATTCGAACGCCGGTGGTACAGAACTGCTACGTCGGGAGTAGATTCACCAATACGACCGGATCGGGCCAACAGGTCCGCCACCCGTGAACCATTGCTGCGCAGTCGGCAGGCATTTCCAACACCACGATATTGCCCCGTCGATAGCAAACGACGGAGGGCAAGGGACGCGCGTGAGACAAATCGGAGCCAATTGCAAATCAGCAACAGGGCTGTATAATGAAGGCCTTTAAGGTGAGGCAAGGCCGGCGTCACCACCATGGGGCACGACGGAAGCGAAGGACCCAGATGCGGTTTTCGCGACAACTGAGCAGGCCACGAGAAACTCGATGCGGCTCTGGGAAGGCTGTGCCCTCTTGAAGCTGAGATGGCATGATGGAGTGTTTCTTGTCGCCGAAGGATGGGCGAGTAGAACAATGGCCCAAAGCGGTTGGCGCAGTTTCAAATTCGAACCCCTGAGAAAAGCAGCCGGTCGACGCAGGAGAATCGGAACCCAGCGGCGCCATCGCGGCCCTCGCGACGATCCGCCAGGAACTGCGCGCGCTCGTTCTCAGGCCCGATGCGTTCAAGAGCGCGCAACTCGGCGGCGTGCAAAAGAGATGAAATGTGCTTCAGATGCAGGCGCGCTGCGGAGAGGCGCGGCTTAGAAGGAGATCCCCCAGTGTCTAATTTTATACAGCCCTGTGCACGGCTGTGGATGACAGCGTGCATGCCAAGGGCCCCGTCCGTGGTTTCATGGTCGTCCCGATGAAACGAGTTATCCTCAAAACAAGAGGATCCGCTCCGCCCGCCGGGAGATTGGACGATGAATGTCTTTCTCGCTGCCTGAGATCTGAGCGTGAACTTCAACATCCTTTGGAACAAAACCGTGAGGCCGTCTCGACCACCACACCTCCAGCTCGCGTTCACAGCCGCCTCCCTTCCAAGTCCGCCGCCAGCTCCACCCAGCTCCCCAATACAACTTTCCGTCTGGCCCGTCCGCAGTAAATCTCCGGCATGCTACTCGCTTCCACGCGCACATCTGGATAGACATGGAGTCAGACGAACCTCAACTGCTATACAACACCCCCCATTCCACCCCGAGCTTCAAGCGTCCGCGTCGCAGTCTGCAGAGCTCCACCCCCCTGAACAGCGTGTCCGAAAGCGCGTCGCCCTCGCCCCGTCTCTCCGGCCAGTCTCAGCTCACCCCGGAGGTGATTGACCACATCAATGGGCTCAAGCATCTCGACGACAAGCAGATCTTCCTGCTCTTGGAAGCCGCCCGCAATGGAGGTTGGTACTGATGCTTTCGCATACTTCGTCGCGTGCTAATCCCAACCTTAGATCGCATGCGCCTCCCGGATCGGTCGTCCATGTCGACACTCGGCAGCCGGTCCTCCTATCTCAGCGTACCTTCAAGCAGAGTGACAAGCATCATGTCCGACCCTCGATCTTCGATAGCCTCCACCGACACCTCGTTTAGCACATATAGCGCCGCTTCCTCACGACTGTCCACGTCCTCCTCGCGCCTCTCCACCATCTCAAACAACTCGTCGAAGAATTTCGCGTGCACATTCTGCGACAAAGCACTTAAGTCGAAGCCGTATTGGAAGTCGCATGAGGAGGAATTCCACGAGCAACGGCTGACATGGCGGTGTCCCGATTGCGAACAGATATTCCACGCAGGGAAGCGCTTCCGGGAGCACCACACAAAGCTACATGTACGCATACTCGTCGCCCTCAATTCGTGAATGAGCTAACAGATTCCAGGGATGCGAGAACTGCAAGCAACCGAGGGAGAGCGGGCAACCGACGAGCAGGAAAGCGTCACCATGTGTGAAAAAGTACGAGATTGTCATGCACAACAAGGACGCGTGGGGATGTGGCTTTTGCAGCGCCTTATTGACCACCTGGGAAGAGAGATGCGAGCATATTGCTCTCCACTTTGAAGAAAAACGGTCGAAATGGAACTTCACCAACGTCATTCTCGGCCTGCTGAAACAGTCAGACGTTTCGCAGGCTTGGAACAATATGTTGACGCAAAGACACGGGGAGCCGCAGAATTGGCCGCAGTTCAACTGGGAGTCGAAGAGGTGCAATCGTCTGCGGTACAAGCTGGAAACGACGTGGGATACCCGGGTGTTCGACATCGCGAAATTGGTTTCAGAAACGTACGAACTTGCCGAGATCGAGCCAATGGAAATCCCCGAGCCCGTAGAAGCCACCGAAACCGTCGATTGCAAAACCGAGACCTTCGACTTCGGTAGCGAGCCAACCTCTCAACTCGCTACAGACAACGGGATGATGGATCTCGATCCAGTGGAGACGCCGCAGCCTGTGCCGCAAGGACATATGCAGCAGCAGCAGACATTGCAGCAGCAGAACTTGTCTCATCAGAGCATACAACAGACACAATGGCCTGTCACCACCGACATGTCGCAAGGCGCTCTAACCACCGAAGATCCCATGGACACGTTTGGGGGATATTCGACAAACTTGTCCAACGCTAGCATGACAACCGTGACGAACGTGACGAACGGTTACTCGCATGCTGTTTCCCAGAGCTTCCATCAACCAAGCTGGTCACACGCCGGATTCGTCTCGACACCGGATCTAGTCGCCTTTCAGCAGCCGAGCACATACATGAACTACTCCCAAGAGAAGCTCGTTAATCCGGCGTATGAACAGTTTACCCAGTATCCAAGGAACAGTATGCCGCCAAACTTCCTACACCACCATAGCAATAGTGGCAGCAGTACTGGCTCCCGCAGATTCGTGCCGAAGCTCATCAACATCTCGAGTCCGCGCCATAGCACACAACCGCAAGACCAGCCTCCTCCGCCCCCACCGAAGGATGACCACAGGTTTTCGAAGATCTCGATGCGACGGCGGCCGAGCAATATATCGCAGCACACCATCGTTTCGCAAAGAGACCTCGGGTGGAATGACGAATATAACTGGGGATGAAATCGAATGTGGCAAACCACCACGTGAGCTGGCCTCGCTTGGCACAACATTCCTTTACGGTGTTGCCCTCGACGTCCATTCCAAATCACTGAGAAAGTGATCCCGAACCTCGTCTCATTGAGCACCGCAAGTACATAATACGCAGTAGCAATACATGAGCGAGCACAGCTTCACCTTTACGGAGTTTCCTTTTGTCTTTTGATGTTTGAGTTTAGCACGTTGGATGCAGGCTTTGAGGTATACCCATAATGTATTCCTTACGTTGGCATGTCCTTGTTCCGTTTAGGGAAACCTAGTCCTTAGTGTTTTGGACATAATATCCCGCATCGCGATTCCCACTCGATTTCATGCGTTTGTGAAGAGCCGTAGTAATGAGGGCGGGGTAATAGACAATCATAACGTTCAATCTAGTTCCTTGTTTATACATCTCATTGTGTTTCTCCATGTGTCTGAAATATAAAGTTAACTTAACCAATCATAACAAGCTTTCAGTATCAAAAAGCTCCCGGATAATCGCGTGGTTAGTCGCGCTAGGAGTCGCGTCTCTCCGCACTTGTTCAGCCGTCGTCATTGTGCACTTCCCACCTCGTTTCGGGTCGGATAGCCGGATCGAGCGCAAGAGCTTACCAGATTACGGAAACCCGCAGCTCTTCATCTAGTATCGCGGGCAATTGGAGGCCAGAAGGAGTGCCGGACCTTCGAGCCATCTACTAATCAACAGCTGTGACTCAATCGATCAGCATAGCGAATAGTGGGGTCAGAAATCACCCCTCATTATTGCATACTTCAGATTCCATCATCCTCTCTTCTCCCCAACCTTCCCTGACCAAATTGCTCCGCAATGGCACTCTCGGAAATTACAAAAGTCGCCATAATTCTAACTGCTTTCTTCCTTCCTATTCTCACATATTTGTACTATACCGGCTCCCTCCGTTCCAAGTCGAGTGGGCCACTGCCCCCACCAACAAAGATCACAAGCCTCTTCATCTACCCGATCAAGTCTTGTCATGGCATATCGGTCCCATCAACCCGCCTTCTGCCTACTGGGCTTGATCTCGGTACCTAACGATCGTCCCTTTAGTGGTCAAAACTGACGGATTCAGACCGTCAATGGATGTGGGTCACCTATCCGGACTATAAATTCCTGACAATCCGCAATCTGTCCAAGATGACATTAATCCGCCCCTCGTACGACGCCTCAACGGACACGCTTAGCATCACGGCCCCCGCACCCAATTCTATTGACGGCAAACTGGGGTTTTCGATCCCTGCTCATCCTTCATCCGAGTGGCTGGCTTCCAATACTGAGATTGTGCCCGCCACCGTATGGAGCACAACGACAACGGCGCATTGCTACTCAACCAAGCTCACGGGACCGTTTAACGAATTCTTTGGCAAAGAAGTCCGTTTGGTGTACAAACCGCCCGTATCCGATTCCCCGCGGGCATTAAACGGGAACGGGGCGAAGAAAGTATTGGGCAGGGATGCATCGACATGTTTTGCGGACTTGATGCCTGTGCTTGTGGGCTGTGAGAACAGCATTGCAGAGCTAAACGAGCGGTTGAAAAAGGCCGACGACCTAACTATCGATATTACTCGTTTCCGCCCCAATATCCTTGTCAAGGGACACGAACCTTGGAGCGAGGACCGCTGGAAGAGTGTTCGCTTAACCCCGTCGGTTGGTGCTGCGGCGTGGAAGTTGGGCATGGATTCTTTAGGCTTGGATGTTGTGGCGAGGTGTGCGAGGTGCCATGTTCCGAATGTGGATACGGAGACCGGGGAGGAGCATAAGAGACAACCGTGGGATACGCTGATGAAGTATCGACGCATTGATCCGGGAATCACCTTCAAGCCCTGTTTTGGGATGCTGTGTGTCCCGAGGGTGAAGGGTGGAAAGATTGATGTTGGAATGCAGCTGGAAGTCACTCAAACGACGGATAGCCACAGATATGTATCTGGGATGTAAAACGGTAATTTGAATACGATTCATCGCTTCAATAAGAGTAATCCTACTAGAAACAGATGTTCATATGTAATAGGCATAATTTCTAGTGGCAGACGATTTGGCTGATAAGATAGCTAGATAGGGAACAGGTAGAAACAAGATTCATCTCTTTTCAAACGTCCACTAGCTGATACTCTGCAGATGTTCTATCAGATCGAGTAAGGGCCCGTATAATGCTTGCTTTGCTTGCACTAAACAAAGTGGGATGGTATACGAGGTATTACCGACCACCATCTTACCCTTTTAGGAAAGCGGAGTGAGACACCCCAACTTCGTTAATTCCATCCCAGCTGGCATCTCCATCATTGGAGCATCTTTTCGCTCACCATGAACAACACCAAATTCCGATATCTTCACCGCCAGATTGTCACCGAAAGTTGCAAAGCCTCCGCTGTTCTCTCAGATACTGCATATGCGTGACGAAGTGTGTCAGCAAGCCACGCCCAACACGGAACTAACTATGATTGGCCAAGAACAACGCAAGCCTCAACTATGTTCGCAAATAGCCAGAGCTGATCTGTAGTGCAACCAAGACTGACCCCGCTGCCAAAGGATAAATATTCGGTGGCATTCCTTCAAATTCAATCTTGGAGTGTATCTTCGAGCATCACTATCTAATATTCTTAATGGCGACATGGATTCTTTGGGCAGCAGGTGCATTGACTGCAGGTTTCGCGAGTGTATTCACCACCCCCACCAACAATGGAGGATCCCTCCTCAAACAACTAAACCCACTCCTGTCGCACGAGGCCCAGATCTACCTTCCAGGATCCGAGGGCTTCGTTAATGCGACAACGAGATGGGGTGGAGCCACAACGCCCACATTCACTGCTATCGTGAAGGTTACTACGGAGACGGATGTCCAGCACACAGTCAGATGATATACGAACACGAAGTATTTCGCCGCTGACTGTGCCTAGATCAAATATGCGAATGCTCACAATTATCCATTCCTAGCCATCTCAGGAACTCACGGTACGCCGTCGACGCTCAACAATGTCCGGGACGGTATTGGAATATGGTTGCGTGACATGAACAGCGTCAAAATCCACCAAGACGGAACGAGTGCAAAGATTCAAGGTGGTATTGAGAACGGGAAACTCATAAGAGATCTCTGGGCCCGAGGGAAACAGACTGGTAAATCTTAACTTTTTATATTGTTCGAACTTCAAATAGCCACTAAATATAAAATCAGTCACAACCGGTTGCGACTGCGCAGGTTTCATCTCCCCGCTTCTCGGAGGTGGACATGGATGGCTCCAAGGCAGATACGGACTCCCCGCAGACCAACTCATCTCAGCTCGCGTAGTACTCGCAAACGGGTCTGCTATCACGGTCTCTGCAACTTCGCATCCGGATTTATTTTGGGCTGTTCGAGGCGCCGGACACAATTTTGGAATATTCACTGAAATTGACGTCAAGGTGTATGATCGGGAGAAGGATCAAGATTCGTGGGCGGCGATGGGATTGACGTATACGCATGATAAATTGGACAAGGTGTTCGAGATTGCGAATGAATGGCTGGATGAAAAAGAAAGAGATGTTAAATTGACGCATTACGGGACTATTGCGATAAATCCTGGACTTGATCCTAACATGGTAAGTGACACTTCTCCGCTGACTCTACATCCACAGTCTTGTCTATCACATAACGCTGACATTTTGGATTTTCTGCTAGCCTATCTTCACTTTCTGGATCTACTGGCAAGGCTCCAGCATCCCATCCAAATACACCGCCCCTCTCCAAGCCCTCTCCCCTATCAGCACCGACTTCAGCGTCACCGATCTCGCAGGTGTAAATACGCATCTGGCCGCCGCATACGGTATGCCAGCCTGCTGGAAAGGCTTCTCTCGTCAATTCGCCCCCGTATCTCTCAACGCCTGGCCCATTGCCAATTTGCGTACGCTCCTCAGCCTCTTCGGATCAATGCCATCGGTCTTCCATCAAGCTTCATTCGTGCTTCTCGAGGCGTATGCGACAAATCGTGTTGGTGAGATTGCGGAGGAGAGTACGGCGTATCCGGATCGAGGAGGCCAGTTGCTGATTAGTCCATTGTTGGGGTATGCGCCGAACACGACACTGGATGATGTGGCCAGACGTATTGCGAAGGAGATGAGGGATGCGTTGTTGGAAGGTACGGGCGAGAAGTTGAGGGCGTATGTGAATTATGCGAGGGGAGATGAGAGTTTGGAGGAGGTGTATGGGTATGAAGCGTGGCGGTTGGAGAAGCTGAGGAAGTTGAAGAGGGAGTATGATCCACATGGGAGATTTAACTTCTACATGCCGATTACAAAGTAGAGAGGTATGTATAGCGACAGACTGGAAAGCTAGATGCAATGAAAGTTGTGCAGGTACGGATAATGACGCGTTGACAAGCGCTCACTCCTCTTTCTGGATCTTGACAACAATCTTTGCTGCAGATACGCCCTTCCGATACAAGTCAATCCCTTCCTGGCACTTCTCAAGCCCGCCTTCGAGCACAATGGCGTTCGGCTTCGCTTTCAATTTTCCGTTCTGCAACCCTTCGCCCATGAAGTCTTCCCAGACCTTGACCCAAACCGGCAACTCGCCATCCGCAGAGCGACCCGGAGGACGACCTAAATCAGCATGTCAGCACGCACTCATATCGCCATTATCTTAAAGGCAAAGAAGTATTCTCGCACTCACCAAAAACACACCTAACCCCCTCCCCCAGCTCCTCCTCCCTAACCCCAGCATCCCTCGTCGCGACGATCATCCCACCCCCGGAAACCCTCAACACTTCCGCACACTTCTTCACGGTATCCTTTGTCGCAATCGCATCATAGACTCCCACCAGAGTTTTTCTCATCGAGGAAATGGTTTCGATAAGCTGCGATACAACATCCGGGTATTTATGATCGAACGCAAAATCCGCGCCGAGATCCCTGACATAGTCATGGTTTCTGGATGATGCGGTCGTGAAGATGGTGAGAGAGGAGGGGGAGCAGAGTTGCAGGGCGCAGCTTCCAACGCTGGAAGAGCCGCCCCAGATTATAATTGCTGCGTCGGAGGGAGAGGTGGATGCGGAGGGGATGCTGGTAATTGAGGCACGGGGAACTGGAAGGTTGAGGTATTCGGGTTCGTAGAGACTCGCTGCAGCGGTTGCGAGCGCGAGGGGGAGCACAACGGCTTGGGTATATGGGAGGGAAGATGGGATGCGGGAGACCAGGGGTTGTGGCGCGAGGGTGTAGTTCTGGAAACCGCCGTGGAGGGGGTTCTTGGTGCGGATACTTAGTGCAAGACTGTATACCCCGAACTCAGTTGCATGCTCATGCTGAGATCTCAAATGGAATTGGGAGGTTAAACGAGAAATCGGATTAGGGCTAGGGTGCGTACGCTGCTACTCGATCTCCCTTCTTGAACATCGTGACTGCGGACCCCACGGCCGATATATAGCCGGCGACCTCCATGCCCGGAATGTAGGGATAACTGTCGATC